>BDJD01001171.1:0-10699 GCA_002564525.1 Rosa multiflora | reverse complement strand
AAGTTGTAATAATGTTTCAAAAAAAAAAAAAAAAGTCTAACATGCAAATGACCCGTGAGAGCATGTCTCTCTCTCTGACTCTCTCACGAGAGAATATCCGCTTGCGGCTATCTCACCCGAGTGCCGACGGTAAACCTATGATCGGAAAGGTGGGATTTTCTCTTCTCTCTGATCGCTCTTCCGGGGACGGCGGTGAGCTTCGACTTCATCGAGTCGCTGAGTTTGGTGCATCTGGTCATCTTCTGTTGACTGGAGGCGCCTTTGCCTTATGGTCGGGGGGATATCTCGGTGGTGGTGCTCTGATGGAGGCTGCATCGGTGATGCGGCATGGTTTCAAGTCTGGCAGCGATGCGGCTTTTTCTAGGTGGCTCGTTGATGGTGAAAGGAACGAGAGTGAGTCTTTTGGTTATTTCATGTTTCTACCCACGTCGTTCTAACCGGGTGGATTGGATTTGGCTTGGGTAGTGTTGGTCGATGCTTTCCGGGTCGCTGAGGATGGCGGCGATGTGGTGGCTGGTCTGGACAATTGGCTGGGAGTTATGGGATCGGTGATGGCAGTAGCAGCACCAGCGGTCATGTTGCAGTCGGTGGAGGCTCTGTGCAGGCTAAGGTTTCCAATGGTTAGGCATTCTGGGCCTCAAGTTGGAGGTTGGGCCTTCCTTGTGTGGACTTGGGCCTCCTTGGTTATTATTATTATTTTTTTTTAAGTTTTAGTATTGGCCTATTGGGTCTGCCTTCTTTTTTACCAAAGGAGGTTAGGTGAAGTTTCTTTTTTTGAGAGAATAGGTCGCAAAGATCTAATTTGCTCTGTTGATCTTTTAATTTGCTTCGGAGCGTTAGGTTTTTGTTAGAATAAAAGTGCGTAATCTTAAAAGGTGGGTGTACTGGGGTATACTAGTTTCTTTATGTATTGAGAATAGGTTCTTAGGGTACTCTGTAATACGGTTCTTTCTAACGGCCCCTAAGGGTGTGTCGGGTTGGTACTGCTTGCTGAAATACAATATTGGGATGACCTTCTTACTCAAAAAAAAAAAAAAGTTTCAAAAAAAGAAGAAGGCCTTTCTATCAACAGATGATCATCCCAAAAGAAAATCAGACCTTTCTATCAACCATTTAAACTAAAATTAACCTAAAATAAACAGCCAGATAAAAAAACTAATAATAAGCAAAAAAAAAAAATGAAAATTGAAGAAAGACTCAGCTTACGATGGTAAGCTTAGAACTAGAAGGTTCTATCCCTAAAAAGGCTACAAGCCTTAAATTGAATTAATACACTTTATAGCCTTGAAACTCGAAAATGCTTGGTCAGAACTCAAAGGAAGCATTAGTCTGCAGATCCATTCACTTTTGTAAACCCTTGCGGATACAGATTTTTTTATTTGCATAGTTGCGACCGCATCAATACCGTAAACTCCAGCAACAGTCTCCAAGTTAAACCGGGAGAGCTCACGTTCCGAAAACCTCACCAACTGCTGCCCTTGAAGAGTTGTGTGCAGAATGGTCGTGTTCTTGTAGCGTTGTTTGAAGTGAGGCAGGGAACTCATAAAAGCAAACCCTTCCTTCCCATACTTGGCAACGAGTTCGATGCTGTTGTAGTGAATAGCAAACACTTTGTTGGTGTCTTTGATGGCGAGGTCTAGTGCAAGGTTGTAGTTGAGAGATTCCTCGCTGAGTTTGAATTGGGTGAGAGAGGCATTAGTGATTCTGACAGTAAGAGCGGGAGGAAAGAAGAACAAGATGCATAGTATGAGTACGATAAGGCCTATGCCGGAAAGGCAGAAGAGGATGCCGAGACACCTTTTTTGGTCACCTCTCATGGTTGAAACAAAACTAATGGCCAAAAAATTTGTTCAAGAGAGAAGACCAAAGGGACCTGGAAATCTATAGTGTCTTTCGGTTTCAATCTTTAGGACATATATAATGTCTTAAGTTCTTAACTATATATACTAAGGTAAATCTTTAGGAAATCTAAGACACCTCAAGAAGGCTAAGAAAAATTGAAAAAAGTGGAACGAATTAAGGATGATATGGGAAGTAAATATATACAAGAATATCCCCCCCCCCCAAACAAAAAAAAAGAAAAAAGATTTTCTACAATTGAGGGAGATAATCAACATGCCTTCTAATACAATAGGCATATAGCTTAATACCACCAGTTGGATGGCATTAAGCTATATGCCAATGTGACTTGCTCCCTTGTCGCGCCCCAAAACCCTAGCCTAGATGGCGCAGTGGGAGTGCCTAGACTGCACCTTGATCTCTGGCAACATCGCAGTGGTCATGTGCGTCAGGATTCAAGTGTGCTTCATCATCTTTTGTTGTCTTAATCATCCTCTGTTCTGCACCAATAACAGTGAAGAAATGGTTCCTATATTTTGTTTAACAAAAAAAAAATTCACAAATCTAATTAAGAATTGAGGGATTTTGATTAAAGAAATTGGTTTTTTGTTGCAAAAGGTGAAGTTGTTTCTTGTGGGTTTTGCTATTTGTATTAGAAAAAAGCTTCAGATTTGCCATATTCAACATGGCAATTTAATCAAAGTGTGGTTCATAGATTTCAGGGGTATATGAAATGAATCTGCGTTCCAAATTCAAAGGATCGATCAGATTCAAGAGCTTTTTCTGTATTATTGGAAAGGAGGAAGAGAATGGTATCCAATGCGTGGGGGTCAATAAACCTTCTAAAACATTTATGAGATCTCCAAAGATCTCCCTGAGGATCTCTGGAGTCCTCTCCGGTGACCTCCGACGACCGGCGAGTTTTCAATGAGCTCCGGTGAGGTTCTGGCAAACTTTGGTGACCTCTATCTCTTCCACTTTATCTCTATGTGACAAAAGAATGAGAGGCCAGAATAGTCTTTAAAATAAATAAAAAGCAAAAAAAAAAAATACTTTTCAATTAGGTATTACAAAACAAAATCAATTATCTATACTATTATTAAGAAAAGAGGATTTGTTAGCCAAAATCAAAAAATTTGACAGAAATGACCTTAGAATATTAAAAAACTTTGACAATTAATTAAATCACAAGGACAATTATGACATTTATAAAATATACTTTTATTATTAAAAAAAAAACCCCATAACCCACTTTTTACTCCCACTATCTTCTCTCTATAATAACAGTTTTCTTTTTTATTTAAAAAAAAATAAAATAAAAAATACTTGCACATGCAGAGCATGTGTGAATGACTAGTCTTATATTACCCAATCCGTAAGTTTGTTGAGATAGAGAGGACTAATTTCTTTAAAACTAGGGTATTTGGACATTTCCCTTAATAATATTATTAATATGTTATTGTGTTTTTTTTTTGGAGAAAGGAAATTGCATTTTAAGTCACATTACTGCAGTTTTGGAGGGAAAGAGATCCACTTTCCCGCGCTCCCCAAAGTCGATACTAAACACCCAATGAGTTGGTCGTGAACTGTGAAACCCTTTGCAGCCACCAATTTCCACCGTCAAAACCAATCAGTCAGTCACAAGGCGCTGGGCTCTGCTACTTCGTTGTCTCTCTCGTCGCCTCTTCCAAACCCATTTCCTATTTTGCCAAAAAAGACCACAAAGCACATACATTTCATCGATCAGCGGCCATCCTCTGGGTCATCCATTTTAGGTAAAGTACTCTCCTTTATGAAATACATGGTTCCTTGAATTTGAGCAACTTTGTTTTGCCATACTTTATGTTGGGCTTCATTCTTTTTTTCCCTTCAATTGTTGCTCTTCAAAGGATTTTTTTTCTGACTAGAAATTGATTTTCCGTCTGACATATTATGGTTGGTGTAAGATTGTTAGAATTGTTATTAAAATAATGCACTATCATATTCATATTGAAGTGGAATTGTAATTGTGATGCCATAGTTGAAGTGTATAAAAGTTTCAAAACTTGTAGGTTCTTTTTGCAATTGATTTTTGATTGTAAGAGATCATTCAGCATAATTGTGACAAGGTGGAGCTATGGATGCAAGTTCTCAAATGCTAAAACCCAAAAGGCAGAAGTTGGATGGGGGAGAAGAGAATCGAGATATGGAAGGAGGCATGAAGAGTTTAAGCAATTTACCTGATGTGGTTCTTGAAAAAATTCTCTCCTTGCTTTCGACAGAGAATGCTATCAGAACAAGCATACTTTCGAAAAGATGGGAATACCTATGGACATCAATTCCCACGCTCAACTTTTTTCAAGGGACTCTTAATAAGAGAACCGCCATGGTGAATGCTGTGGAAAGAGCACTTATGCTTCGTCGTGGTGTTGATATAAAAAAGTTTACTCTTTGCTTTGAAGTGCTAGGTGATGCATCTCTTCTTAATCCATGGATCTCTGCCATAGTAAGGCTCAACGTTGAAGAGCTTTTTCTTGGCCTCTATAGCTTGAATGGACCGCTTTGTTTGCCTCATTCTTTGTTTAGTTCCTCAACACTGAAGGACTTGCAACTAGATGTGCCCTTTTTTTGCAAAGTTCCTTCTACTGTTTGTCTCTCAAGTTTAAGGAGATTGACACTTAGGTCTGTGGTGTTTTCTGATGAATACTCTACCCAGCAACTCTTTTCTGGTTGTCCAGTTCTTGAGAAATTATCTCTACATAACTGCAATTGGGGGAATCTCAAGTTTGTGAGTATTTGTGCTCCAAAGCTTTTGAGATTGATCATAAATGAAAGTGATTTGCAAATTTCCAGAGATGCAGGCGGTTGCCGGATTATGGTGTTTGGTGTCAGTCTTACATATTTTTCTTATGCGGGTGAATTCCTAAATGAATATACCTTTCATAGCTCATCGGTAAATCAGGCTGAGATTAATGCTTGTCCTACTAAGATGTGGAGACATTTGAGTTACCGATTGTATAAGCTTTTTAGAGGGCTATCTAGTCTGAAGATACTAACTACCTGTTCTTATTTCTTTAAGGTATGTATGCTTATCTATCATTAATTTTTCAGTTAGAGCTATCAATTACTGTTTACAAATTGCATGTGTTGCATTACCTTTCTATACAAGGAATGATTTGGAAAGTTTTTGGTCCTAATGATTGGCTGCACCCTGTGTGCTTAGGTCATGCTGGCTAATGTATCAGAGCTGCTTGCCCAGATGCCCTTGTTCAATGATCTAACCACGTTGGTATTGGATTCAGTACGAGTAGATCTTGGTTGTGAAGGACTATTGAGGATGCTCCAAAACTGTCCCTGTCTTCAAACTCTCGTATTCAGCGAGGTAAATTCATAAGCATTACAAATTTACAATGTTTATCTTGCATTGTGTTTTCCTTTAATATTGTTAAAATTGCTGAACTTTGATGATTCAGGGGATTAGCCTGTCCTCTGGTGATGCAAATGATGATGGGGTTTTGGACCCACTGCCTCCTTGTTTCTTGACAAGTCTCAAAGAGATTAAAGTCTATGCATTTTATGGAGATGAGGATGAAATTTATGCAGTAGAGAGTTTGCTTAAGACTGCAATGGTATTGGAGAAGGTGATTGTAACTTTCGCTAATTCTCTTGAAGGAGGACCAGAGGAGATAAATGATGTTGGCAGACAGTTGAGTGATTTCCCAAAGGGGTCAGAAATCTGTGAAATTGTTCTTCAGTACTGAGTTTTTAATTTGTACTCTAGACTTTTAACTTGCTTCAACATGCTTTCGTTTTGTAACCTGCTGATGTGCAATGATCTTCTGTTACTTTGGCTTTGTAATTTGTTATGATCTTGTATCCTCCATGCAGAAATATCAGAACTAGGCTAGAGAGATGAATAGCCTGCTGCTGATTACTTCCATTGTTAACCTTAAACTGATTGCCCCCAAATTTTTCTCAACTTATAGTTTCCTATTTGAATATATATATATATTTTTTGGTCAAGATTACTACTTAAATACTACATCTCTTGTTTATTTCAAATCAATATGCATCGTAAGAGAATCAATAGGCAACCTGGGGGAATGAAGTCCTCTATGTTAATGTGTTACTGGCTTGTAGTGTACTGATTCTTTTGCTTTTCTTGTGAAAAAGTTCGGAATTAAAATTTTCATTGACACATATTGTAGTTATCACATGAGAATTTGAGATTAACTAATATATCTTAAGAAGTTAAAAGTTAATGGTTAAGTATTTGAGTCTATGATTGACTTTTTCAATTGATAGTTAGATGAGCAACTTTTTCTTCAATTTATCCGATATACTATTTGAATAGAAACATTATATTGGAGAAGATCGACTTTATAATCAGACCTAATCATAACTTAATTTTTTTTTCACCTTTCTTTATCACTTGTGCTCTATGCTTATCCTGTTGTTGTTGTTGTTTTTCTTTTTGAAGAAAAATTCATTAATAAATGAAAAGATCACAATGCATTAGAATGATTGATTGTGGCAAAAATACCAAGACACACATTCCTACCATGAACAATAATTATGGGTTCGTCATTATAAATGACATCCACGAGCCGAAGAAAAATAATTGATCTCGAGAGTTATGATACGACCTTGCCACCAGTTAGGCCTGGCATCTGAGCCAGTGACCCGTAAACCCGCCCGAAACCCGCACGGTAAAAGCCCGCATGAACCCGTCCATTTATTAAATTCGTGTTAAAAAAACCCGCACGCAAAAAGCCCGCAAATAAACGGGCCTTGCGTGCTAAACCCACTGGAACCCGTGGAACCCGTTTACTTCCAAACAAACCTTCGAACCTTTCCGTCATTCACCAAAACCCACTCTCTGGAACTCAACCTTTCCTTCCGTCACCCAAATCCCAACTCTCTCTCTCTCTCTCTCTCTCTCTCTATCTCTCATCTCTCTCTGCGCGCCCTTTTTGTCAAGGTATTGCATGGATCTGTCTTTTGCTTTGGGTTTTCTTTGATTCCTTGCAGTCTTTGTATCTGTGTAAATAGTGATCTGGGTTTGCTTCAATTTCTAGATTTGGTAATAGTGATCTGGGTTTGCTTCAATTTCTGATCGTTTTTTGGTTCTGGGTTTTTGGTGGGTTTTTGTTCTTGGAGTCGGATTTTGATAGTAGTTTTGGTTCTGGGTTCTTGGTGGTTTTTTGGTTCTGGGTTCTTGGAGTCGTTTTTTGGTTCTGGGTTTTGATAGTAGTTTGCTAGATATAATTTCCTTCTTTAAAGGTAGCAGAAAGACTAGCTTTCTACTTATTTTCAAATGTAGGGCTATCATTTATTGGATTGGATTTCTGGGGTGCAATTGTGCGACTAACAAGTATCCTTGTTGAATCCAAACTTGTCACTATTTTCATATATAAAAAGATTTATATACCATGATGGCGTTGTTAATTCAATGAATTAATGATGTCTCCTGAACTTCCAGTCCCTGCCATTTGGTGGTGTAAAAGACAGTGGATTTGGAAGATTTGCTGGTGTTGAAGGATTGCGAGCATGTTGTCTTGTAAAATCAGTTGTTGAGGATAGATGGTGGCCCTACATCAAAACCAAGATACCAAAGCCTATTCAGGTCAGATGTCAATAATGAATTGAACTTCTCCTCTCTCTTCTCTTTCTCTGAGAAATTAAAATTACAAATCTGACTGGCTTTCTTTCTTGGCCGACTGTAGTATCCTGTTGGAGAGAATGGTTTTGAGTTCCAGGAGTCACTTGTTGAAGCACTCTACGGCCTGAACATATGGGACCGACTGCGAGCATTGGTTACTGTTCTGAAGATCCTTACTGATCAAAACTCTCATGCTAGTAGCAACAGTAAGAGAAGAGATGACTGAGTCGCACATGAGGGTTGGAGCATTTACATGGGTTAACATAATGCTTGAGATAATTTGGATTTGGACTCCCTATAGTATATCTCAAAAGTCCGGGCTATTTTTGAGAATTGCTTCCTGTTCTTTTTTCCTTGCCTGCTCTTTTGTTCGAGTTGCATAATCAGGGTACATTCCCCACAAATATATTGTCGTTTGAAGGAAATTATGAATGGAAATATAGGAAACAGGATTTTTCATTTGCTTCCAGCTATACTGATCTCTGTAGTTTCTCAACAACTTATTGCGGTAATCTGATAATTGTCCTTGTAGCTTGACACAGTTTCACCAAAATCCTTGAGGTTTCAATGTTTACAGTATGTGGGGAATGTGACTTTGGAATTTGATGACAAATCCTATATTGAACTGGAAATCAAAACGAATTACATGTACCATAACTTCGGATTTTTTTTTTAAAAAAATTAAATTTTTTTTAAATAAAAAAAAAATTAATTTAAAAAAAAAAAAATTGTTAACGGGTTCTTAACGGATTCCAACGGAAAACCCGCAAACCCGTCGGGTTAAGCCCGTGAAACCCGTTAACTTAACGGGTTTTTACCGGGTTGGCCCGTTAAAAACCCGGTCTGTTAAAAACCCGACCCGTACCCGCACTATACCCGCCCGTTGCCAGGCCTAATCTTGCCCATCATTCGGTTTCTGGGTAAGTTCTCTCTTCCTTTATGTATTGCTTCTTGATTTTAATTAACTGGGTTTGCTTTATCTCATTGAATTTTGCTGTTCTTCATTGTTTTGTTCTCTGTTTACATTCACTGAAAGTTTAATTCTTGAGTTCTTGGGGAAAATGTGCTTCGTTCTTTTGTATATACATTCACTCGGAGTTTAACTTTCACCAAAGACTGATTGAATATCCAAGAAACCCATATGATTGAATCTTCAAGAAACCCAGATGATTGAACTTTCAAGAAACCCAGATGATTGAACCTTCAAGAAACCCAGATGATCGAATCTCTAAGTAACCCAGATGATCGAATCTCCAAGAAACCCAGATGAGTTTAGGTTACCCAGAATCAGAAGAGGGGGCTAATACTATTACTATCATAGAATAATGGCAAAGAGTATGAATATCTTGAACAACACAATGAAATCTTTAATAATCTTTCATCATATGAACTCAGAATATAATCATATCAGTACAACGAATCAATCACACACACTCTTCTCTCTTCTTTATCTCTCAAATGCAACAATCTCTCACCTCTCTATTAGTTTCTTTCTCTCTTCTTGTTAATCACACAATTATCTACGTCCCTGTATATACTACTGGATTAGCTTGAGAAGTAAGCCATCTCTATCACCCTGTTTATGGTCACCACACAGATATTGCACCTGTTCCTCTTCTAGTAGAATCCTGCCAACCTGGAGATACAATCTATTATTGTACATGTATATGTACTAACATGATCAAAATGAAATTCCAAAAGGAGGGCTATGGTTCTGTATTTTATTTTTTAACTATTACTGTATTTCATTTTTTAAAACTTGTTGGTCCTTTGCTGCCTAATATTGGTTTCTATGTTATATCAGGGAAAAGATAGGACTATGGATGCAAGTTCTCGAATGGTACAATATAAAAAGCAGAAGTTGGATGGAGCAGAAGAGATGATAGGAGGCAGCAAGAGTTTAAGCAATTTACCGGATGTGCTTATTGTAAAAATTCTCTCCTTGCTTCCAACCAAAGATGCTATCAGGACAAGCATTCTGTCTAAAAGATGGGAATACATATGGACATCACTTCCCAATCTCAAGTTTATTCAATGGAAGTTTGAGAACAAGAGAACTCTCTTGGTGAATGCTGTGGAAAGAGCGCTTATTCTTCGTGGCCCTGCTGATATTAAAGAGTTCAGTCTTTCATTTGAAGTGTTGGGGGATGCATTACGTGTTAATACATGGATCTCTGCTGTATTACAGCACAATGTTGAAGATCTTTCTTTAGTCCTGCACAGTTTCAAGGACCCAGTTTCTTTGCCTCGTTCTTTATTTATGTCTGCGACATTGAAAGTGCTCCTGCTGGAACTGCCCTGTATTTTCAAAGTTCCTTCTACTATTTGTTTCTCAAGCCTAAGGAGCTTAACTCTTTCGTCCGTGGTGTTTTCTGACGATTACTCGGTCCAGCAGTTGTTTTCTGGTTGCTCAGTTCTTGAGGAAATATTTCTATATGGTTGCAATTGGGCAAATCTCAACTTTGTGAGTATTTCTGCTCCAAAGCTTTTGAGGTTTACCATAGATGAAGGGGATTCACAAATTTTAAGAGGTTCAGATGGTTGTCAGATTATGGTACTTGGAGTTAGACTCGCATATTTTTCTTACACAGGTGAGTTCCTAGATGACTATTGCTTTTGTAACTCATCAGCAAATGAAGCTCTGATATCTCTTAATTCTATCAAGAGGGTCCAACATGTTAGTTACCGGTTGTATAAGCTTCTTAATGGGCTCTCTAGTGTGAAGCACCTAACCATCTGTGATACGTCCTTTGAGGTATGTTTGCTTCTCTTTTAGTGATTACAATTGTTAATTTGATCCATCAATTTCTTTTTCCAAATTTCATGAGTTGCATTAATGACCTGTGCCACGAAGAGTTAGAGTCTAACTCATCTTGCTCATTGGCTTGACCCTGTTCTTAGGTGGTTCAGACTAATGCTTCAGTACATCTTATGCCCTCGTTCAATAATCTAACCACCTTGATATTTGAACGAGTGGAAGTAGATCTCGGTTGCAAAGGACTATTGACCTTTCTTCAAAATTGTCCTTGTCTTAAGTATCTTATATTCTGTGAGGTAACTTCATAATCACTAAAATCTTTACTCTTCAATTGTGTTTTCCTGTATTGATAAAATTGTTGTATTTTGATGCTTTAGGGGATTGGTCTGTACTCAGATGATGCAAAAGATGATGGGATGTTCGAGCCACTGCCTCCATGTTTCTTGAATAGTCTTGAAGAG
>BDJD01001170.1:63391-91090 GCA_002564525.1 Rosa multiflora | reverse complement strand
ACATATTGATGCCCTGAACCCTCAAAATTAATATACACTCGCTCCAAAGAGTTATATATTACACAAGCTTACGAATTAAATTGTCAACAACAAGATAAACGTAAATGCTCCTCAGAGCTCACTACAAGCGGAAGTCTTAATAACGGTAAAGTCACAAAATTGGCTTCCTACCGTAAAGCTACAAGCACGCTACCTCAGCTTCAGCCACGATTACCCTGACCTGCAGGATTAACCCTTATACTGTTTGAATGGTATACCAAGTTGCCACACAACAAACCCGGTAAACTTTTGCAAGCACGTATGAGTAACTCAAAACCACACATGCACAACTCGCCCAACGAGGAAACCCATCAACTCGTAAAAAGGGACACACACCCTGTTTTCCCAAAACAGCACATTCTTTTCCCAAAAGAAACAAATACAAGTCACCCTGTGACAAAGTCATATTAATTGAAACTCTGACAATTTAATATGCAATTCCCAAAAATCACAATAAAGGTCACACCGTGACCAAATCATATAAATTGAAACTCTAACAATTAAATATGATACACAAGTCCTCTCAGGACATTTAAAAGAAAGAATCCCCGAAACTCCCTTTTAAAACACATTTCCAAATCAACACAAGTCACCCCGTGGCAAAATCATAATAATTGAAACTCTGACAATTAAATATGATACACAAGTCCTCCCAGGACATTTAAAAGAAAGAATCCCCGAAACTCCCTTTTAAAAACACGTACTCATGAGCATCAGATAGCTCCCTGCTACCCCCCATGATGTACCATGGCAACAGACTAGAGCTCTAACTGATCGAATCCACAAACCTGGCCAAAGGCGTGAAGTCCCGATATATATGCCTGATGTCACTCCTAGCAACCCCAAATCCTCAGACCTCCCTGGTCGTCAGATGAAAACCTTTCAAAACGGTCACTCAGGACCCAAAAGTTACTCAACTCACACAAAAGGAGATGTCACCCCGTGACCTCCAATCATCAGGCCTCCTCAGTAGTCAGATCAAAACATTAACTCAAACCAAAAGGAGAAATCACAACCTGTGACTCTCACATCCTCAGACCACCGGTCGTCGGATCAAAAACGTTAAATCAAACCGAAAGGAGAAATCACAACCTGTGACTCTCATATCTTCCGACCACCGGTCGTTAGATCAAACATTCAAATCACATCAAAGCAACTAACACCAAATCTTGACACTTTTCAAACAATAGAAATTCTCAATTCCTACACAATGTTTCTCGAAAAGTCAAGCCCCAAAACAATAGAAATGAAACCCATCAATACCTATTGCTTCAATTCACTCATCAACCCACAAGAATATACATATTTCACGTAAATATATATATATATATATATATATATATATATACGTGGTCATTCACTCAGGAATGCCACTAATACCAACTATAGTTTGCAGTTAATTAAATAACTCTCAAAACAATAAGGTCAACCCGTTCGTGAATGAACTTCGTGAGATTACTCACCTCAAAACTGCTGCTGCGTCTTCAATACAGAACAAAGCAGTCAACCCACAAAACGACCGTCCAAGAATACTTCGTCAAGTACCTAATCACAATCAGTTTCCACTTAATAACAATTCACAAACGATTTAAGTCCGAAACCCCTATTTTGAATTAAAATCCCCAAAGTGACGCCAATCGAGGCGAAACCAAGACCACCCAATGTCTCCGGAATACTTCTACGATCGATATGCCAAAACAAAAAGTCGATCGGACGCTCGAATCCTCACGGATCGAAACATTGAACTGTCCGAAACCGTAAAAACCCTAACATGCTCATACAATCTCCAAAAATTACAAACAATATATCGAAATGCTCGTATCGACGAGTAGATCGAACTCAGGACCAGAAACTATCCCTGAAGTGGGCGGAAACAGCCGGAAAACACAACCACAGTGGCGGCACCGCCGCCGGACCAAAGTCGGAATTTGACAAAAATCCCAACACCAAAGTTTTCATCTCAACTCCAATTTAAACTTTCATAACTAACACAAAGTCTAAATCATAGTCGTTTGGCCGGAATTTACCTCGCAACATCTGAAATTCGATGAACCCTAGAATTTCAAAGCTTCGATTCGTCCTCCACAAGTGAAATTGTCCCAAGCCGCTTTGGAAGAAGCATCAACGTCCTATGGGCTTCAAAAGCCCTCAAGAACTACCGGCTATGGTGGCCGGAAAAAGAAGAACCGATGGAGGCAATTTCGTCCCCGACGAGGTTCTCTTCTCGGCCTTGTAGCGCCTCCTACAGCTCGTATTTCACTTCAATTTCTTCTACAAACTCGTAAAGGGGGTCGAGACGAGAAAAACCCACTTTGTTTCACGTCAATCGGTGGCCGGATGAGGAAGATATGGCCGAAAAACTAGAAAGGGCGAAATCTGGGCTCGGGAGAGAAAAGGGCTCGGTTTCGGTTTTCTGAAAATTCTGTCCTTCTCTGCAATTTTCGGACTTTTCTCATATTTATAGAATTTTCCCAATTTTCAATCGCTCATAACTTTCTCATACGAACTCTGATTTCCGCATTCCACATATCCAGGAACTCGTATTGACGCGCTCTACGACTTTCGTGAAGGAAGTTTTCGGAGAATCCTAATGTATCAAAAGTCAACCTTGAACCCCCCCTAAAGTCATACTTTTCAAATAATTTATTCGTCCGAAACACTTCCGCTCCGTCCACGAGCCACGAAACCATCCAACAACCATAAATTAGATTCCAGAAATTCCTCAGAAAATAATTACGAATTTCCGGGGCATCACATGAATCTCCTTAAAGAAAGCGGGATACTCGCGCCTCAGCCTATTGCCAACGAGTTTCTCATATAGAAATTATAATTTTATTGTAATTTCACCAACATAACGCAATCACAGTACCCAACCAGGGTTTACAACAAAGAACTAACACCAAAAGACTAACAACACATCTCCACTCTAACAAAGAGAGATTGACACGTCAATAGATCCAATAACGAATGCAGAATTGAGTGCAGATCGCGCTAAATTGGCCAAAATAGGTAGCAATTACTGGAATAGGAACTGACCATAATAGAAAACTATTGGGCCCGGACTCCTCAACACAGGCTGATAATGAAACACCCGGCATTAAGCCAAAGTAAGATTGGGTCCTGTTAACAACGAACCAGCTAGCCAAATCAAACTGTTCGCCGGAATCCATGATGACAACCAAAACTCTACAGAGTATGGACTTATTCGAGAACAGACAAACAAAGATAAAAAAATAACAACAACAACGACAACAGAGTAAACAACAAACAAAACAGGAAACGTAGCATAACTGGCAAAGGGAGCCCAGGCCCAGCTTTCTGGAGCATAAGTCCATACACCCATTCTGCATCAACTCAGAATAAAGATGGGCCCCACAACGACAGACGCACCACCGCCAACGCCCTGCCGCCACAAGACCAAACCGGAGTTGACTCGGTCAACACTCTGAGTTGACAGCAGTCGCCGCTGTTGACCAGCAGCCGCCGCCTTCCAAACATCAATTCCACAGAAGGTTTGACAAACCACTCACTAATTTGTGACCACAAATGTTCGTTTACTAGTCTTTCTGGAGAATTAAAATTTTAATGCACCAGCCAGGAAACGAACCCCGGTCTGTACCGTGGCAGGGTACTATTCTACCACTAGACCACTGATACAACTACTCAACGTACATGGAATAGAGAAGTTATGACCCGTAGACTAGTGGAAGCGTGTCAAGGTCCCAATTTCATTTGGAAAAAGAGTGCGTCATTGAGACATGGCTCAACTTTGGCTCCATTTTTATTGGCTACTTCAGATTTTATGGCTCAACATTATTCGTTTTACCAGTCAATATGGAAAGATATATCGAGAATTTATAACTTGTAGTGTGCTGCAAGCGGTTCATCTAATTTGAGTGCAGAAGATTCAATGAGCTTGACTTCGGCTCAACTTTTATGGATTAGTCTCAACTACAAACCAAGACCACAAATGACATATCTCATTTAGATATAGTTCGAGTACTTGTATACCTAAGTGTCTTGAGTTAGTCTTCGGTCGTGCAAAACACAGACCAACATAATTCTGCAGACTAAGCTTCATTGTATCCACAAGGCTTCTTTGCATCTCTCATTTACACATTTGTACGGGGCTAATAAAGTCAGACATTTGAAATTTAATGACAACCTCAATAATAAATGATACTTCTGAAACTCAACGGAGAAAATACTTGCGAGCATAAATTTACCAACACAATGGAAATTTCCAACCAGTTAGCAAGTAATTGTGATCCTGGGAAGCAAAACTATCTCCAAAAAGATAGCGTGTACAGCGTCAACCCAACAATTGGAAAGAAATCAACCAATACATATTCTGTTCAAATGCCTAAATAATGTAACTTGTCTGATTAAGAGCATGAACTGTAACCTATTAAAAAAAAAAAAAAAAAGCACGAACTGTAACTCTGTAAGGGTGTACTTTAACAGTATGTTAAAAAGAAATATCATATTCTCATATCTCTTTGGCAAAAGCAAAAGCTTCATTACTCATCGTATCTTTCTATACTCTACTGCAACAAGTATAAGAGACTAAAAAAAAAAAAAAGACTAATCAATACTTCTATCTTGATTCCGAATTCTTTAATAAAGTAGGTTCATGTTCCTGACGAAGTCGTTCCCTCTGAAAGAAGAAAACCACAAGGATACAAGATGTGAGGATGTAAAAGAAAATCTACAAGAAAAACTAACAACTGCAATCCAATATTATCTAAAGTGGTTTTAGTTGGTTGTATTAAATTATGGATCACATCTGAGTATTAAAGGACTGATCACATTTGAGTCTTAAAGGACTGATTAAATCACATCAATTAGTGGGATTAGCAATAACTGAATAACATAACCAATCCAATCCAATCCAATCCAATAATAAACAAGTATTAGTTTGCAACTTCACATAAAGCATAGTGAAGGTTGCTACAGCATGACTTCAGAGTTGATCAATAAGTGTGGATACCCAACAGGTAAACCCAGAATGATAAACAGAGGGTTTCTGTTTGAGAAAGTGCTATTACATAGTGGGTATGCATAGGGATATACTGGCAGTTAAAAATCAACCAAAACAAACAACATCTCTATAAAACTTTAAATCAAGTGCTCTTAACAGAAATTGCCAGAACAGCTGTGTTGCAGTTGATTGAAATACGTATGTTCTTAACAAGTTGTTGTTTCTTGTAATAGTAATGCTTACAATATAGTACTTAAAAGACTAGGCCTTAGTTTAACTGAAAACAGCAATGAATTTATCTCAGTTTTGCAGAGGACAGTTGCATTTCTCCAGGAGGAGAATCCTAGCTGGCCCACCACTCATAAATCATAATCTTACCTTTGCATTGATGAAAGAAATAGTGCAACTCTAATTATTTGCAGTAGATTCCCTACAATTCAACAAACTCGGAGAAAGTGAATGAATTGAATCCCTAGTTTGTGTTTGTCAAAATGGGCCTGTTTGTTCTATGCATCTATGATTGCTTATTGAAACCTACATATATTGGAAGGGTACAACAAAGAGCTCCTACATGAAACCATAACAACCATTGTACAGCAAGGAGAAAGGAGGGTACGGAGATGAGTGCACCTACAATTACCGCAATCAGATAAATACTGCTCCTTTAGGTTTAGATACTATGTCTTCTAAGGGTACCTGTAGGCATACAGGACCAGCAAAAATCCCACAAAATGGAAGAAGGCAACTACATTCTGTGAGCAACATTGCTCGGCTAAGTGGACTTCACCAATTCAACCTTTTTGCATCTACAGTGTTTGCTGCAACCTTCCTTTCGGCTCGATATGATTAAATTTTGAAATATGTGATCCAAGTTGGTGAGACAAGAACTTTCTGACAGTCAAAGTATTCCATCTCGTTACTTCTTTTTCACAACTTTGTTTTACTATTGATATGAAGGAAGTAGCAGAACACCTAAGATGAATTAAATATTTAAAACTTAAGTTTTGTATGATTTCTAAGATGCATTAGAGCCTAAGAGAACTATCATAATGTCAGTCCTATCTTCAAGCACCTTGTGTAGAAATTTCAATAAGCTTAAGCATATTTTGTGGTGTGCACAATATAAAAATAGAACCCATCTATAAATACAGGTATAGGTAATGACTAAAAATCTTACCATTTCCAAGTTTTCAAAAACATTGCACTAAAGACTAAAAATAATGCTAATTATGAACTAGTTATGACATGAGAAAGGTACAAGCAACAGATTTATATGCATCACCACCAGTAAGAGCAACATTTAATGTTTCAATCAGTATCATAACTTCATATTTCAATCAGTATCATAACTTCATACACTTACAGTAAACCAGTATCACACATTTTGTCAAACTTTGTTATCAGCTGTACCCTGCTTAAAATGGTCTAATAACTTTTACGATCAATCTGGTCACCATTCAACCTAAAGAAATTTTTCCACTGCGATTATTACCAGCTTTCCAAGAAAACAAATAAACAAATAAAAGGACAAGATTTCTAAACAAATCATGACAAGAAAGCATACCCGTCTTTCCCAAAAAGGAAGAAAACAGACGAAATCATAGACAGGAGTAATGGTTGAAACTAGGATAGCATTCAATCCAGTAAACACCAAAAGTGCAGTCATAGGTCGAGTTCTATGTGGCATGTTTCTCTATTGTCCGGGCTTTCTTCAGTGCTGCAAGCAAGAAAACACAATTGAGAACATTTTCCAGAAAACAACACATGCATGCCTGTCAGGCATATGAGTACGCTCAATGTACAAGGATGAATAAAACTACTAGTACAGAAATCGCAAGAGAGGAAAGCTCAACCATCCTCTCTGAAGAGGACGATGACTTTTGAATATCCTGTATTCCATGATCCTCTATTTCCCGAGGACAATTGGTAACCATCCTTACTAAATAAACAAAATTTACTTTTCTAAAAGTAAAAAAGAAAATCAAAATAAGAGAAGCCATACTCAAACGAGAATAGAGGACGATTTTTTTTATTTTTTATGACTGTCTTTGAACATTATTAAATAGAATGCTTTCATAAAAACATGTCCTTAAAAGCCAACAAAGAAGAAACTTATACCAAACAATTGCTGAAATGCCTTAAAAGAAGAAAAAAAAGAAGAAGGTGGTCTACCATGATGGTAACACAATATGAATCAGTCCATAAAATCAGTTGCATTTTATGCTTCCAAGTGACAAAGCCAGTTGGCCATAGAAAGTACAAAAGAAGGCCTAATATGGTATACTACGACCAGGGGAGGAGGCAGATGTGCACTAGAGTACGCAGCAGCACACCCTGGAACTTAGTTTATTTAATATGTATATATGCAATCCCACGTTCAGAACTTTTTATTCTGGTCCATGCATCCTTCCTAATTAAAGTATTTATCTTCTATTAGTCTTTATAGTTTAAATCAATATCACTACTCCACTTCAGTGTATCAATCATACATCATTCAAAAATTTGGTTCTCTAAACTCAGTTTTCTGCCTTATCAATCACTGTGCGTAGTTACATACTGTAAGCAGTGGGTTCGCATATGGTTTCCTTGCTCTGCGACTGACTACAACAACGAATTGCACTTAATCCTTGCAAACAAATAATCATTTCTTAAACAGCAAGAACTTCCAGAACTCTAAAGTTCAAGGGATTGTTACTGTTTGTATACAGAAAAATGAAAAGCAATCTATTATATGCTCCAATCCATTTCTCTATATTTTACAAGCTTAGTATGAGTAGTATTAAGATTTCCCATGTCATATGAGGATAACTTCCTAGCTATGTCCCACAAACCAACCACTTACCCGCCCCCCCCACGGGTGTAATTCACTTAATATATACTTTTAGTAAAAACTTTTAATAGCTGCAAGACAGTGCAAACACTAAAAGCTCTTATTTCAGAAGTTGCAACTTACAGTTTCCCCTATTGAAAAATTCCCAAATCATCTATAAAATAGCAGTACAAACGGAGTGCAAAACAACACCGGATTGCATTTTCATGTGATAAACGGGTTATTAGTGCATTGAATGAAAGGAAAAAAAAAATTGAATAAGATTACTCAGAGCCTAATTGATTACCAGTTACCAGACACCTTAGATAATTATCACATATACACTTGTATATAGTAATCTTCTCTTTGTTAAACATAATCATATGGAGGAAGTGAGATTACGAGAGTTAATGGGGCGAAATATGGCCTTAATTTTTGGATTACCCAAACCGGAACACAATCAATTACACAAAAAAATCATAATGCACAAAACGCAATTTCAATTGTATATCTGCGGCGTCGCAACTTTACCTTCATGGACGAATTCGAAAACCCTAACTCCAGCGCAGTTACAATTGACGAAGCTCTACAGCGTTTTGGGATTTCTCGCTAGCCCTACGGCTTTATTTCCCTTTCTGTTTGCTTCGCAAAACCCTCGGCTCTGTTCTGTAGACAGAGAGAGAGAGAGAGAGAGAGAGAGAGAGAGTCGGACGTTTTGTTGGTTTTTTTTGTTTTAATTTTCTGAAATTCTGAATTGGTCTGAGTTTGGGTTTCTCATTTTCTTTTGACATTCCCTCCGGTCCAGTTTTTTAGCCCGCAATTGGCAATTGCGTTGGTGGCACGTGCAGCGCGTGCGTGGGCCGTGACTCGGCGGATGAACCGGTGTTGTGTATATTATGGGGAAATATAAAAATCACAGGTGGGTGCACCAAAGACCAAAACCGTCAATTTTTCAGTAACGCTTTCGTGGGGCTTGTTGTATAATGAGTAGGTTTGAAGAAAGGAGTTGGGTGGACATGGTCTACCACAGGATGAACCGCTAAATCATGGAAAACTACTAATGTTCACCGGATGCGCAGAGGCATCATACAAGATGATTCATGTCTAATTTGCCAACGAGGTAGGGAATCTATAACTCATTTCTTTAGAGATTGCCCTAGTGTGAAATATATTTAGAATGTTTTTCTCTGTTCTTGTTTCCGTTGCTAATACCTTTGCTATGAACTGGAAGGAGTGGCTTTATGCTCACCTTCATTGTTCTAGTTATGTGCAATCTAGTATGATCACCATATGTCCCTCGTAAGGGATACGCAGGACTGAGAGAAGTGTTGGTTAGTACTAAGTGTCAAAGTTTTTTTATTTGTAAGTGTTCGCCATTGCCTAATAATGTAAAACTGATAGAGTTTTTCTGGTACACAATCTCAAACCATGCCGAATGAGGAGATTAACAGAGCAATGCTTTGGATCAAAGGACGCCAAACCAAACAGGGGACATTTAAGCATCATGCAATTAAGGACATAGCTAATAAAATCGTATGTACCTTATACTTATGTGCCTTTTATCTCTAGCTCTTTGCACCGGTCCAATTTATATAGGAATATATACGGGTTAACAATAATACAGATCGATGTAAAATGGTGACATTAAATAGAATGAGTTGCCTTTTGGCCACTGACTTTCAAAATCATGCGTATATGAAGACATGTATATATAGATAACTATAGTTTATAAATGGGTAGTTATAGTTGGATCTGCACATGTTCATGAATGGTTAAATAGAATGAGATGCTTTTTGGCCACTGTGACTTTGAAGATCATATGTATATGAACACATGTATATATAGATAATTATAGTTTATAAAAGGGTATCTGTAGTTGGATCTGCACATGTTTATGAATGGTGAAATTTATATTTTAGTTCATTTACATTGCATATGGTAGGAAACACTGAAGCAGAAGGAATGCAGTGGAGAACTGACGATTGCTGGAATTGACGATGTGCTGACATTAGCTTTGGGGACTACGGAGCACATTAGAAGAGTTGGTGTGAGGGGTTATGTAAACCCAACTGATTACTTCCACCTCCCAAAACGCAGAAAGGAGAGCGTCCAAGAGTTGGTGAGACAAAGCGTGAGGAAGATATTTGAAGAAGAGAAACATAAGTTGGAGGAAGAGTTAAGGGAGAAGATATTGGCTGAAAAAAGAAGAGGGAAAAGATAGTGGCAACTGAAAGGGTATATTGGTGTTCTAGGATTGAACAATTGGAAGCCAAACTTAATGGAACATTGTATGAGGTGGTAGTTTCTCATGTTGATGAAGCCAAAGCTGGAGCAAATAAGCACATATCCTGCTAAGCAAGTTGTTCTAAGACCATCCCTAAGGCTGCTACCAAACTCGACAGCCTTATGGAAGAAGGAGCAATGACAAAAGCCTTAGATTTGATGGAGAGAAATGTGGTGCAAAAACAGAAGAAGAAGACCCCAAAGGTTTTCAGAGTTCAACATTGCTGAAGCACCAACTCAAGAAGTTGAAGATAAAGCTAAGGAGAATGAGGAAAGGGTTGTTGCAATGAACAATGATATAGAGGAAATAGAGTCAGTAGATTTAACCAACACAGAGAAACAAAGGAAGATATATTTATTTTTATGAATGATTTTTCATATTGTTCTAGTTGCACGTATGTGATGATAAATTATTAACTTACTGATTATATCTTGTTGGCATAGGTAAATCCTACTGAGCAGGAATGCAAGGTGGCATTGGGTGATATTGGCCATATTGTTGCTATTGCAACGGTGATGACAGGCGATGGTCCATCCGAACATGTTATGGTACTCCATTGGGAGATGAAAATTTGTGTGTTTCTGTTTATGCTGCAATTGAGGAGCAGGTTGTGATTCCATTTCCGATAAAGGATGAGATTATGACAGTGAAGCAAGCTATGAGGAACTGGGTCATGTGGCCGAAAAACCTGATCATTTATGATGAAAAGGTATAAATGTATACGATGATTATATTTTTACCTATATATTGTGGTGACTCTAAGGTTAACTGTGTTGTTTGCTTGGTTTAGAAAAAAGCGAGTAGTACGTAAAGCAAGTAGGAAGCAAAAAAAGAATAAGTTTAACCCAATTTAGATGTTCAGTTTGACTTGCAGTCACTCACATCTAGCTTGCCAGCCTCATTGAAGAAGTTATATGAGGGGGGAAAAGAAGGATTCAAATATGGGAAAGTCATTTGCTTCTATAAAGAAGACCATGTATTTGGTTATCATGGTAAAATCTTTCTATTTGACGTAGATGTTAAGAGGCTTGCACACATGGTAGAAGCAACATCAAGATGCATAGTTGTGTATATAAGGTAAATGCTACACTTGATTGCTTAGTTATGTGACTTAGGTGAATTAATTATTAGTAATTTTGTGAATCATCTTTATGCTCTAGGTACTTGCATGATGTATTAAAAAAGTCCAAAATGCTAGCTATACATGGTTGTTTTTATTAACCCAGCCTTGACTGGTGAGAAAGGGTGTGGGAGTCCATCGAAGAGGTCCCAAGATATATTAGATCGGTTGATAACTGCTTCTCCGAATCAGATTTTCCTGTTGCCTTACAATGCATCGTAAGTTAGTCAATTATTTATACTTAAACCTGACTTTTCATTCATATCAATACTGCCCTAAAATATGTTTATTGAATATTAGTTCTTATTGGATATTGACTGTGATCAATCTGGACACCAAGACTGTGAGCCCTGGAAAAATGTTTCGAGCGAAGTTGAGATCGTTGGGGAATTTTGTCATGATCTCCGTAATTCATGTAGTGCTCGGGAATATTTTCTGAAATTTTCCACAAGGTGATATCTTCAATTTAAGTGTCCGATGGTAAAGTACACGACATAACCAGTGTACATACCTCCAACAATATGGAGTATTTACTACATCACCAAGCATAAGTAACACCCTCTTTGAGACACCCACAAGCCAAGGTGAGGCCCAACCGAGACATGCATCTTGTAGCCCTATGTTCAAGCTACGCTACGGTATCCGGAAGTCGCAAATCCGTCGCCGGGAAGCCACCTTCCCGGCCTTGCCAACATGCCCTCACAAATAGGCTTTCTAGACTATAAATAGTTGTTGCTTGTCCCACATCGAAAACCATGTAAAGGAGATGGCTTCCTTCACCTATAAAAGGAATGCCTCCTCCCACTTAAACACCATTCCAATCCAACTCCATTACACACTTTGTAATGCACTTGGGCCGCAAGGCTCAACACACTAGTTAAACATTCAAGTGGACGTAGTTTCCCGCTAAGGCGGGAAGCGAACCACTATACATCTTGTGTCGTTCTCTCTCTCTCTCTCTCTCTCTCTCTCTCTCTCATTCTTTATGCTAACTAGAGACCCCCTCGGTCACTAACGTTAACAACCAGTTTGTGGGTATTTTCGGGGAACTTTTCGGACACTTGAACTAATTTTCACGATGTTCTAAAGTTCTAGGATTTTGAAAAATGTTTAAGGAAAAGGTAAAATAGTGTGGTGTGATCGGGACCATCCAAATCTTCCACCGCTTGATCCCCACCGTTGGATTTGGATTAAATGGTAGTGTAAATCTTGTGGAAGGGACCAGATCACATCAGAAGGATCAAGAGAGATTGAGAACTCTCGACCCGTTCCAGAGACTCGGTGACCCGGCCACAACTCTTGCGTCCGGCATTCGAGGTTTCTCGATTTATTGCTGGCATCCTTGAGTACGAACTCACTCCTGGTCAAGCTTAATCCGCTTTACTTATCAAACTTGGAGCTTCGAGGCCGGAATTGTTCTTTGTTGCAAATTGCAGAACTCGTGAACTTGGTTTGGATTTTAGGCACAAAGTTGAGCTGATAGAGGTAAATTCAGAAACTTGATATGTGGATTGGTGCTCGATTACTTTGTGATTAGGAGGTTAGCCTTGGCTTTGTTTTTTGTTTAGGTAAACTAGAAGTCTCTCTTGAAATTTTGGACTTTGATAATTGTTGTGCTAAAAACACAGAGCTTGTGAATTGACGAAGAAGAAGAGCAAGGAGAGGAATTCTGGTTTATCGTGTTCTTCCATGGAGAAGCTTTTCCGCTAAATTGGGGCTTCTGTTATTAAGTAGAGTTGATATCAAGGTGGGTAGGTCCTCTTTGAAGATCTGTGAACCAAACTGTGTGAAATGGGTGAATTTGGTCTGCACTAGTTTTCTGTAAGTTTAGTATGGGTAATGATCAAGTAATTGTGAGATTCCTTAAGAAGCATGAATATATATGCTGGATAAGACCAGAAGAACCAACCAAAGTAGGAAGTCCCCCAGATTTGAGCCATCCACTTGATTTGGTTCCTTTACAGCTAAAGGATCCCTTGTTAGAGTGTCTTATATGTCCACGAGTGCTTCCAGGCAACAAGAATCCCCCATAGAAGCGTACATTAGGAGACCAGCCAGAGGAGAGGTCTTTCGCTGAAAGCAAATGGCGGGTAAGAAACCTGAATTTAAATTACCTAAGAAGCGTGCAAGGAATGCTGACTTAGAAGGCTCTTCAAGCCATCAAGAGGAAAGGTCAGAAGCGGAAGGGATGGAAGAATGTGACATTTATACCGGGATTGAACAAATAGGTTTTCTTGATGATGGTATAAAGATTAATTCACCAGAGAGACCGATGACTGTGGATGAAATTGAAGAGATGAGGAAACAATACTGCATTCCGGATATCGTTGGACTTCATCTGCTGGAGAAGCGCGAACTTGCTCATGACCCGCCTGATGGTCATATAGACGTCCATCATGCGCAACTGAAGATGGGTCTACAGCTTCTGCTTAATCCATTCATGCATTAGATTATTTCTGGGCTAAATATAGCTGTTGGGCAGGTTTTGCCCATCATGTTAAGAGTGCTGCAAACCTTCCATGCAGTCTGGCGAGTCTGTGGGTTAGGCTTTCCTACGCGAGCAGAGGTTATGCATTAGTACTCCCGCGTTCCATTAATACGAGAGACAACCAAACAAACACAACCGTACTCGCGATCATCGTTCATGAGTTACAAATGCATACCTCCGCGGCGCTCATGCAACTTGCATCTCGCGAGCATAACCCCGTCAAACTCGACCTCGTTCGTCTCCTTGCGCGCGTCACGCATTTATCATATGCAATTCATTTTCTCACACGACCATATGCGCACTATTACGCTCATATATGCCAACGCATATCAATGCAACTCACATTTGTTGCCCAATGCAACGAGCATTCTACATATGCCTGTTTTTTGTCTTTGTTGTGCAGGTTTACGAGTCCCTTCTTGCTTACGGAGTTCGGGGACTTGTAGGGGCTCCGTACCGCCCGGTTACTTATGCTTGGTGACATCATGTGTATAACTCCCTAACCAAGAAGCTCCTCTTACTTGGGGACTTCGGGGACTTGTACATACCTCCAACAATATGGAGTATTTACTACATCACCAAGCATAAGTAACACCCTCTTTGAGACACCCACAAGCCAAGGTGAGGCCCAACCGAGACATGCATCTTGTAGCCCTATGTTCAAGCTACGCTACGGTATTCTGAAGTCGCAAATCCGTCGCCGGGAAGCCACTTTCCCGGCCTTGCCAACATGCCCTCACAAATAGGCTTTCTAGACTATAAATAGTTGTTGCTTGTCCCACATCGAAAACCATGTAAAGGAGATGGCTTCCTTCACCTATAAAAGGAATGCCTCCTCCCACTTAAACACCATTCCAATCCAACTCCATTACACACTTTGTAATGCACTTGGGCCGCAAGGCTCAACACACTAGTTAAACATTCAAGTGGACGTAGTTTCCCGCTAAGGCGGGAAGCGAACCACTATACATCTTGTGTCGTTCTCTCTCTCTCTCTCTCTCTCTCTCTCTCTCTCATTCTTTATGCTAACTAGAGACCCCCTCGGTCACTAACGTTAACAACCAGTTTGTGGGTATTTTCGGGGAACTTTTCGGACACTTGAACTAATTTTCACGATGTTCTAAAGTTCTAGGATTTTGAAAAATGTTTAAGGAAAAGGTAAAATAGTGTGGTGTGATCGGGACCATCCAAATCTTCCACCGCTTGATCCCCACCGTTGGATTTGGATTAAATGGTAGTGTAAATCTTGTGGAAGGGACCAGATCACATCAGAAGGATCAAGAGAGATTGAGAACTCTCGACCCGTTCCAGAGACTCGGTGACCCGGCCACAACTCTTGCGTCCGGCATTCGAGGTTTCTCGATTTATTGCTGGCATCCTTGAGTACGAACTCACTCCTGGTCAAGCTTAATCCGCTTTACTTATCAAACTTGGAGCTTCGAGGCCGGAATTGTTCTTTGTTGCAAATTGCAGAACTCGTGAACTTGGTTTGGATTTTAGGCACAAAGTTGAGCTGATAGAGGTAAATTCAGAAACTTGATATGTGGATTGGTGCTCGATTACTTTGTGATTAGGAGGTTAGCCTTGGCTTTGTTTTTTGTTTAGGTAAACTAGAAGTCTCTCTTGAAATTTTGGACTTTGATAATTGTTGTGCTAAAAACACAGAGCTTGTGAATTGACGAAGAAGAAGAGCAAGGAGAGGAATTCTGGTTTATCGTGTTCTTCCATGGAGAAGCTTTTCCGCTAAATTGGGGCTTCTGTTATTAAGTAGAGTTGATATCAAGGTGGGTAGGTCCTCTTTGAAGATCTGTGAACCAAACTGTGTGAAATGGGTGAATTTGGTCTGCACTAGTTTTCTGTAAGTTTAGTATGGGTAATGATCAAGTAATTGTGAGATTCCTTAAGAAGCATGAATATATATGCTGGATAAGACCAGAAGAACCAACCAAAGTAGGAAGTCCCCCAGATTTGAGCCATCCACTTGATTTGGTTCCTTTACAGCTAAAGGATCCCTTGTTAGAGTGTCTTATATGTCCACGAGTGCTTCCAGGCAACAAGAATCCCCCATAGAAGCGTACATTAGGAGACCAGCCAGAGGAGAGGTCTTTCGCTGAAAGCAAATGGCGGGTAAGAAACCTGAATTTAAATTACCTAAGAAGCGTGCAAGGAATGCTGACTTAGAAGGCTCTTCAAGCCATCAAGAGGAAAGGTCAGAAGCGGAAGGGATGGAAGAATGTGACATTTATACCGGGATTGAACAAATAGGTTTTCTTGATGATGGTATAAAGATTAATTCACCAGAGAGACCGATGACTGTGGATGAAATTGAAGAGATGAGGAAACAATACTGCATTCCGGATATCGTTGGACTTCATCTGCTGGAGAAGCGCGAACTTGCTCATGACCCGCCTGATGGTCATATAGACGTCCATCATGCGCAACTGAAGATGGGTCTACAGCTTCTGCTTAATCCATTCATGCATTAGATTATTTCTGGGCTAAATATAGCTGTTGGGCAGGTTTTGCCCATCATGTTAAGAGTGCTGCAAACCTTCCATGCAGTCTGGCGAGTCTGTGGGTTAGGCTTTCCTACGCGAGCAGAGGTTATGCATTAGTACTCCCTTCAGTATTCTAGGAAGCAAAAGTGCTCTGGGCTTTTGGTCTGACCGCCCGACAAGATGTTATGAGGGAGCATAAGATATTCATTGACACACCAAATTCAACAATTAACTGGCGCACAATCGTATGTTTTGCGTTTGGTGAGTGGCAGAAAGATAAAAATAACACGATTGAGAGATATGGTGAGGGGAGTGTTCCGCAGAAGTTTCAGTTTAAAGGTGTGTCCACTGTATCAACTTTATGCACTGCTGTTCTCCTTACCTTTATGCTTTCTCTCTCTTCCTTTACTATTTGGTGTTGTTGTGTTCTAACTCTTTTTATTTCACAGAGGACTTGCACTATTCGCTGTGTGGCCAGGAGCTGGCGCGTTTAAAGCGGATAGAGTATATAGTAAAGGAGAAGGGTCCTTATAATGTCACCAAATTGACCTGTTGGGAGTCACTGATCCAGTGTGGCACAGCCTCTAGGCCAAGTAATGTGCAGCTTTATTTTTTCCTTAAAGTAGTTTATTTGTCCGCTTTAATGATATGTCTTCCCTGAAGCACGTATTGATAATGACGCTGCCCAGCAAAAGATCAACAGGATGGCAGGGAATCCAATGGAGTGGTTGGTGACGTTGGATCTCGTTGCAACAGAAGCCAAAAGGTAGTGGTAGATGACATCACTAAAGAAGTGTGACTGGTAGAAGGCTCTCATCAGATCAAGCGTCCCAAATTCGCAGATCTAAAGAATCCAATTTCGGAGGAGTCCATGAAGGGGCAGAAGAAGAACAAGAAGAAGGCGACGGCTAATATGCCGAGTATTGAAGAGGAATCCGAGGAAGGGTTGGAGGAAGCAGATGCAGAAGAGGAAGGCAAACTGTCATGGCAAAAGTGGGCTGAGAAAGGGAAAGCAACTGAGGCGATGGGTGAACCCAAGTAGAAGCGAAGCCGCGTTGAGGCCAATAAGGATATTGAAATTGTTGAACCCAGTGCTATGATTTCCATTGCGATGCCTTCTCTACTATACAGGTTCCGCCGAAACCCAAGCGGACCTTGAAGAAGATGGTGAAAGAGCACGAGGTGAATGTTGAATCTTATCTTGCTGAAGTTGCCAAGATTTCAGGCAAGATGAATTTCTATGATCACATTACACTGAGTGATTCCTTGCTTCTAAAGGCTAAGCAGAAGATTTTGGGAGAGGTGATTAAGTTGAATCACAAGTTTTTTGTGAATAAAGAATTTGAAGAGGAGAGCAAACTGAAGAGGCAACTTTTGGTAGCCAAGGGTGAATGCGATGAGGAAAAGCACAAGGTTGCCAATTCAACCAAAGACACCTCAAACTTGAATAAGAAGCTAGAGAAGCAGACCAAGGAGTGCAAAGCACTAGAAGCTCAAGGTCTTGACCGGAAGTGGGAGATAAAGCATTTGACCAAGGAGTTGGAGGATAGGGACGTGTATCTCAATTTGTTGTAGACAAGATTGGCAGACGCGGAGGAGGAGGTGCAACGGCTGAAGAAGAAAACTGAAAATGTGGTTTCTAAAAAAGATAGGGAGAAAGTAGAGGCTGTGGAGAAGGATGCGAACAGAGCCGCTCAAGTGTTGCCATGCCACACTTTCTGGTGCCATTGATATTTTTGAGCGGAATCTGGTTGCAGAGCGAGACAGATGGGGCCTTTGCATGAGGGACTCAGTAGGATGTACAAGCTAGCCTCCGACACTCAGTTCAAATATCTTCGGGATCAAAAGATCATTGATCCGAAAGCCTTGGCGGAAGCAAAAGAGGTCGAAAGGAAGAGAAAGTTGGATCAGATCAAGGCGGCTGCGAAGGAACGTGTTGATGGCCAAGCACCCGAGACTGAGGTTGATGGGCAAGAGGGGAGTGTGTCAGAGCATGACGATGATTCCGAAACAAACACAACTACCTTCGCCTCTGCAAAGGAATTAAAATTGTTCAAGAATTACTCGTATGCCAGATGACCGGTGTGCATGAGTAAAAGAGGAAACAATGGTCTGAATAATTCCTATTTTCATTGACATTGATTGATTAGCGGATGTAAAATGTTTAGCCCTTGAGGACCATCTTAACAAAACAAAATGAAAATGTAACATATGGTGGAGACTTGTGAAGTCTTTGAAGGAATGCTCAATTGTAGTAGTAGCGCAGATGTTTGGTGTTCTATAGATGCTTGAATATCTGGCTATCCTTATTCTGTAAGTAGAAAGTTCTTGGGCTAACTACTTCGACAATCTTGTATGGGCCTTCCCATGTTAGGTGGAGACTGGTAGGTTTAGGGATGACCTATTTCATTACTCAGTCCCCTAGTTCGAGAGTCCGTCCATGGATGCGCGCATTGTAATATAAGGCTATTGTCTGCATGTTGATTAGGTTGCGCATATGCGCCTAATCTTGCTTTTCTTCTAATAGATCCTTATCAAGGCTCGGGCCTTCCGCGTTGTTGTCTGTAATGTATCTTTATACACATAGGCTAGGTTTTGTACTTCAATGGGTATGACTGCTACAGTGCCTTAGGCTTGGCTGAATGGGATTTCCCCGTTTGTCCTTGTTTGAGCTATCTGGATAGACCACAACACTTCTGGTAACTTCTCTGCCCATAACCCTTTTGTGGCGTCAAGCTTCTTTTTTACTACCTTGTTTATGATTTTGTTTACTGCCTTGACTTGTCCGTTAGTCTGTGAATATACGGGTGAAGAGAATAACATCCTTGTGCCAAGCTTGGAGGTGAACTCTACTATTTCCTTCTTGTTAAATTGGGCTCCATTGTAGGTGATTATAATGTGGGGGACGACATAACGATTGTAGATATTTCATAAGGAATGAAGAACTTCGGTGGCTATTATGACCGTAAGTGGTTCTGCCTCTACCCACTTGGATGAATAATCTACCGCGACGATTATGTATTTGAACTGTCCTTTTTCTGTTTGTAGTTTTCCTATCAGATCTAGCCCCAACTGAGCGTACACCTAGGGGGTAATGATAATTGACATTGGTTTTGCTGGAGCCTTTGGCAGATCGGTGAATATCTGACATGGATGACATGTTTGAACTACCCACTAGGCATCTGCCCATATGGTTGGCCAGAATTAGCCTAATATGAGGGTTTTGTTTGCAAATATCCGCGCCCCTAAGTGGTTGCCACATACACCGGAGTGGATATCAGTAAGCACCATTTCTTCCTCAGATGGAGTTAAGCATTTTTAGACTTGGACGTGTCAGCCCGTTCCGGTAAAGTTTACCATTCTGTATGCTGTTTCTGGCAAACCGGGCAACAGTCGACCTAGCCTCTTCTTTGTCTGCTGGCAATGTGCCATGCATCTTGTAAGCGAGGATTGGATCTATCCAACTGGGCTCTTGCTCGATTGTGAAAATCTCTGCCAGGGTCTTGGTGATACTAGGTTTCTTTAGACATTCAACCCTTGTGTTCGTTGGACAAGTATGTGGTTGTGTCGTGGCTAGCCGACTAAGAGAGTTCGCCTTTGTATTTTGCTATCACAGAATCTGGGTAATGTTATAGAAGTTGAACTTCCGCAGAAGAGTGTTTGTGTAACCCAAGTAAGCATGAGTTGTTCATTTTTGGTCTGGAATGTTCCCTTGACTTGATTGACCACTAACTAGGAGTCACTGAATATATTGATGTTGTTCGTTCCTGCGTCGATGGCCAGCAGTAGTCTTGCTATTAAGGTTTCGTATTCCGCAATGTTGTTTGAGGCTTTAATATCAAATTTTAGGGCATACTCAGCAAGTAATCCTTTAGGTCAGGTGAGGATGATTCCTGCTCCGCTTGTTGTTGGCATGAAAAGTCGTTGACGTGTAAGTTCCACTGTGACTTTTGTGATTGGGCAGAGGCTGTGTTGGTCCTAGCTGTGCTAACGCTAATGTCCACGTCCTTTTTTCCTATGAACTCAAATATAAAGTTTGCTATGGCCTGGGCTTTCATGGCTGTACAAGGTTTATACTCGATATCGAATTCACTTAGCTCTACTGCCCATTTGCTCAATCTTCTTGATTTTTCTAGGTGCTGCATGATTTGCTTAAGCGGGTGATTGGTGAGGACATGGATGCATGGTGTGGGACTAGAAGTAAGGCCTCAACCGTCTAGTTGACATGATCGAGATGAGGGCCAGCTACTCTAATGGGGTATATCATGTTTTAGCGTCTGTGAAACCTCATGCATTATAACATACATGCAACTCGTCCGTGCTTTCTCGGCGGACTAGGGCGGAGCTCACAATGGATGATGATACAGACAAATAGATGTATAGGACTTCGCCTGGCTTTGAAATTGCCAGTAGTGGAACGAAAACTAAATATGCCTTGATTCCCTGAAATGCGGCTTCGCATTCTGGTGTCCAATTAACAAACTTGTTGTGGGTCTGCTTTAGTAGCTTGAAGAATGGAGCGAAATCTCGATAATATGACAATAACTCATAATATGACGTATATACAATATATAAATGGTTGTTCGATAATGGATTTCTTTCTTGTCCAATTTGAGGACTACATGTGCCGAACACAATTATGCAATAAATTTTTAACAATACAAACTCCAATTTGAAGAAATATATGCTGAACATAATATGTAATAGAACCTTCTTTTTTTTTTGAAAGGATTTGATTTTATTAGATATCAAAGCCATGAAAATAGGGCAGAGTTTAACATTCACTTACATAAGAATCTGGTGAAATCCGGAGAACCTATCTAAGCCAATATATTAAACTCATTAGAGTCTAAAGGGATGCTCGCGGGAAAGCAAGCCTACAACGAGCAAAAACAACCTCGCTATTCTAAGACAAAATCATTCATCTAGTCTAATTTGCCAGCATGCCATTGTGGTACAAATAACAACTAGAAACATCTTAGAACAACACATAGAGATTACTCTAACTCTACAAGGCTTGTAACCAGATGTCTAATAGCAGAGATTTAGGAAAATACCAGCTCCTCCCCCTTAAGGTTGGAGCCAGCACCATCCTTAGCCTCTTCAGGAGCCAACAACCTCGGCAACAGGTTGGTCTTGCTCTTCTTGTTCAAAACAACTGTAGCAGACTTAACCGACCCAAGTTGGAGCGGCCCAATGACCCAAGCCCACTACTCAAACCTACTGAAACAGGCCCAAGAGAGATTAGGCCCATTTGATCCAGGCCCAGTCCCAGTCCCAGAGGCCCAAATCCAAGCAAAGATGCTGGCCTGAGCATCATGTCGCCGCTGCCGTCTCCGCCCTGTCTGGGGGTCGTCCACCCCAGACAACCATCCTTAGAAGCATCACTGCACTACCACACCAGTGCCGACCGATCGGTAGACCTCCAACTCTTATTGTCGATCGCCTCGACCTTGACTGCACCCAGACTAGATGAGAATCCGATCTGCTAACCCGCTAGCAATAGCCTAAACGCTGCTGTGTTAGCCCTTCACCCAAACCCCAGCCACAGCGGTACCAGTCTGACGAACCTACGACTGATCCGCCTCTATTCACAGCACCAAGACCAAAATCCGAGAACAAGCAGATTCTTTCGAAAACCTTGACCACCACCAAAACAGACACTGAGATCTGCCAAGCACGACCAACGACGCGGGCTCGCCGGTGAAGACTACCACGCTGCCTTCACCCTCTGCTCAGAAACCCTAGGGCTCTACTTTTTCTCCATAGTCCACATTAGAGGTGACAAACGGGCCGCTAAGCACGAGCATGACATGGGCCCGGCATGTTTAAAAGAGGCCCGGCACGGCCCAAGCCCGTTAGTGGCCAGACACGACCCGAGCACGTTAGAATAATGGGCCGGGTTGGGCTTAGGAATATTGGCCCATTGGCTCGGCCCGACACAGCCCGAGCACGACATATTGTGGGCCGGCCCGTTACAAACACAAAATTTCATTTTGTTTTTAAAAATATTTAAAAACCACAATGATGAGATTTGAATATTAGACCTCTTTATTTAAAATCTCATGACAATTCCACCAATGGTATTTCTTTATAGAGAAAAATTCAGCTACCGTCCCCAAACTATTTTGCCAAGGCCAATTTGATACCTGAACTCTCAAAAGTATCAATGTGATACCCAAAGGCCTAAATTGGTATCAACGTGATATTTCTGTCCAAAATTTCTGACGGCACCGTCTGTTTGCTGACGTGGCAAGCACATGGGTATAAAAAAATGAAATGACCAATTTACCCTTCTTTTTTTTTTGAGAAAAATTCATTTAGCATCCCCAAACTATTTTGCCAAAGCTAATTTGATACACGAACTCTCAAAAGTATCAATGTGATACCCAAATACCTAAATTGGTATCAACGTGATACTTCCGTCCAAAATTCTGACGGCGCTGTCTGTTTGCTGACGTGGCAAGCACGTGGGTCCCAAAAAAAAGTGAAATGACCAATTTACCCTTTTTTTTTTGGTTAATTCATTTTTTTCCTTTTATTTTCATTTCTTTTTCTTCCTTCTTCTTCTTCGTTCTTCTTCTTCTTCTTCTTAGAGTTTCACGGCGCCAAGCAGCTTGGGGCTGAAGCTTCCAATCGAACCCGATACCGGTCGAAGAACCTGCTGGTGCTGAGATGATCAACGACCCGTCGGAGTAAATTGGGGCCGCCGAGTTGTTGAGCAAGACGAGGCGTTCAGCCGGAAGATACTGTGAGAGAGTGGTCGTCGAGCATGGTAGTGATCTTGGCGCCGAACAGGAGGGACTTGAGTGATCAGACAGGGAAAGCGATGGGAGTAGGTGGTTAATCCACAGGAGTGCGAGGGAGATGGATTTGTAGCAGGAATTGGAGAGGATCTCGGCGGCGTTAGTGATGGTTTGGGCGGAGGAGAAGGAGAGGAGAGAGAGAGAGAGGAAGAGAGAAGAAGAAGAAGAAGAAGAATAGCTAAAATGGCTTCCCTAGAACTAGACAGCCTTCCCTTCAGAGACCGTACGTACTCCACCTCGACGACCACTCTCTCACGGTACCTTCCGGTTGAACGCCTCATCTCGCTCAACAACTCGGCGGCCCCAATTTACGCCGACGGGTCTTTGATCATCCCAGCACCAGCAGGTTCTTTGACCAGTATCGGGTTCGATTGGGAGCTTCAGCCCCAAGCTGCTTGGTGTCGCGAAACCCTAAGAAGAAGAAGAAGAAAATCCCAGAAGAAGAAGAAGGAAGAAAAAGAAATGAAAAGAAAAGGAAAAAAAATGAATTAACAAAAAAAAGAGGGTAAATTGGTCATTTCATTTTTTTTTGAGACCCACGTGTGCTTGCCACGTCAGCAAACAGAAGGCGTCGTCAGAATTTTGGATGGAAGTATCACGTTGATACCAATTTAGGTATTTGGGTATCACATTGATACTTTTGAGAGTTTGGGTATCAAATTGGCTTTGGCAAAATAGTTTGGGGACGGTAGATGAATTTTTCTAAAAAAAAAGAAGAAGGGTAAATTGGTCATTTCACTTTTTTTTGGGATCCGTGTGCTTGCCACGTCAGCAAACAGACGGCGCTGTCAGAAATTTTGGACGGAAGTATCTCGTTGATACCAATTTAGGTCTTTGGGTATCACATTAATACTTTTGAGAGTTCGGGTATCAAATTGGCCTTGGCAAAATAGTTTGGAGACGATAGCTGAATTTTTATCTTCTTTATATTGTCAAAATAGTGAAATAAAACATTATATCATTGTTTTGACATAAAATATTTTTTCTAATCTCATAATAATACAACTATAGAATGAAGAATAATAATATGATACTATATCTTCATTATATTAATAAAGATTAATCTCACAATAATATACTACAAGCAATAGATTTTGACTTTTTTTTTTTTTTTCTTTCTTGTAGTGGAATATAAAAAATATTAGAAAACTAATCTTAAAAAGCTAAGATTAAGAAAAATATTGTAGAACTTAATTTATTTTAATTTTCTAAATAGTTAAATAAAATTAATTTTTATTTATTCAAATTAAAATTTTAAAATCGTGCTTTATAGTGGGTAGGCACGAGCACGGCCCATTTATTGGCCCGGCACGAGCACGGCCCGACAAAATATGGGCTTGAGCCATGGGCCGGACCGGGTTTAATGTTTAAGTAAATGGGCCGACACAATAATAAATGGGCCGGCCCAAACACGGCACGAAGTACGATTAAGCCCGCTTAAAATGGGCCGAGTCGGGCCATTTGCCACCTCTAGTCCACATTGGATTCTTGCTATATGCAATAGAACCTTGATCATGCAAAATATGTGTGATTTAGTATTTAATCATAAATGACACAACAAATATTCAAATAATTATTGGGCTATTCAAAATCATTAAATTACTCTAAACCCTAAACCCTAAATCCTAAATCCATTTTTTTTTTTTTGAGAATTAAAGAGTAAAAAAAAAAAAAGAGAGAAAGCGGGACCATGAAAACCCAAATAATCGAAGGCCGATCAAACCGACTTCAATCTTGTTGGCACTGTAGAGAGACCTCTCAGGGCATTCTCCTCTGCTGAAGCTTCGAGGCTTGTTGCTCTGTTTGAAGGTGAGTAAGATTAGATTCATATTTTGCTCTCTTATTCTGGGTTCGATCTTTCTAATCCTATTCGCAGGACCAAAATCAACAAGTTATTGATGATGACACTGGAAGGAGTGGCCTTAAAATTGCCCCCATATTCATTCCCCATGATAACAACCCCTGCCTGCCGCACCGCTCACACCTTCCGACGTTTTCTCGTCTTGGCTTCAACTGCTGCAGCTCCACCCGCATCCCTTTCACTCGGTCACTCGACCCGACTCGATTTCCCTATCCTTCACCAGTTCTCAGTCCAGTACTCATATTTATTACATGACAAGAAGTAAATGGCTCTAGACTTGTTTACTTGGACAATGCTGCAACTTCCCAGAAGCCTATCACTGTGTTAAAGGCTTTGCAGGATTACTATAAAGGTTACAATTCAAACGTGCATCGCCGGATTCACTACTTAAGGTAGAGACTAGAGTAACAACATACCATAGTGGGATACATTCGTGCATACCTTATTTATTCACTTCTGTCAATTTAGGATTTTGAGAGATTATTTTAGTTAACTCTTGCTGCTTGTGGTGAATTTTGTTCAAAGGCAACAATGGAATATGAATTGGCGAGAAAGAAGATTTCAGAATTTATGAATGCATCAGATTCTCGAGAAATTGTTTTTACTAGGAATGCTACTGAAGCTATCAATCTAGTTGCCTACTCATGGGGACTTCAAAATATAAAATCGAATGATGAGGTACATAACATTTGCCATCACCTGATTTGTTCTTCCTTTTTAATAAAAGCTCACTTCATACTGCGTTCACCCATAAAGTTTTGAGAAAGTACAGTGTGTCTACATGGAGAATTGGTGATTATGCTCTTTTTGGGATACTCTTATTCTTCTTTTACTTTATGGATTTGGCAATTAACATCTCGCATATTACCATGATCTCATGTTCTACCAATATTTGCTCAAGTAGTTGTACATGATCTTCTTGTTGTGATCACATTATTTATGTAATCTTATGAGTTCAATCTAAAATACAACTTCCTTTCATTTCAATATTTTTGTCAGCTCTTGCTTCACATAATCTTTATTGCAGATCCTACTCACAGTTGCCAAACATCACAGTGCGATTGTTCCCTGGTAACTTGTAGCTCAAAAGACTGGTGCCATTTTGAAATTTGTGGAACTAAATGAAGATGGAGTTCCAGATGTGGAAAAGTTAAAAGATATGCTTTCGAGAAAGAAAAAACTTGTACTTGTTCATCATGTCTCAAATGTGCTAGGTATGGTTTCGTTTCTCAAGCAATTATGGTGTTTTTTTTTTTTTTGAGTTTTTTATGCTTATGATTTGATAACAAGTTTCGGAAGGTGTACCCAAATTTATATTTGATTGAATTCTTGTGAATTGTTATTGACTGGATGTTGCAGTGTTTATCTCAAACAAACACATAACACGGTCATATTCACATCGATGGATTCTTATATGGCAAGACTGACCTATTTTCTTCCATGCCTCCATTTTTAGGTAATTTTATAGTTTGCAGTTGTCCTCAGAAAGTTCAATTCTTCCGTTAGAGTTCTGTCTATCTAACTCCAACAAAGTAGTGATGTGTACTTTAGCTGACTCTAATTTTTCACACTATATCTAGGTGGTGGAGAAATGATATCTGATGTATTTCTTGATCATTCCACTTATGCTGAGTCTCCATCTAGGTTGGTAATCTGTCTCCATACCTGAAATATTATTTTATGTCATGGAATATAGTAATCTACACAAACCCTGAAGTGTCTGGATACTATAACTTCATAAATTTTTGAAAATGAGAGATTCATTTTTAAGTTCATTACATTACTATTCCTAGATGCCTTATCCTTACTATAAGCAAGTGCTCCTATATATTGTCTAGCTTGGTCTATGCAAGGCATTAAGAGTTATTGTATTATACTGTGCAAAACCTCAAGTTCATTGGGGAGCTAACATCCCCTACTTCCTAATCAGTAAGATTTCATTGGTTTGTCCATAGTTATTGTATTATATTTGTGCAAAACCTGAAATTCTAGCTCAAAGGATAAGAAAAGGAAGCACCACACATTCTAGCAATGAGACAATTATGGAAGTTCAATCTGTATAAACAAAGAAAGAGAGTAGAAAAAAAATTAAATTCTCCCACCTTCACCCTGCCCTTAATTCCCACCCCAAACTGAAACGAGAGATCTGTGAAGGAAGTATCATGTCAGACCTTCTATTCCTGGGTCTGGGTTGTCATATCGGGGAAAGGGTGAGGAAATGGTACTTGTTGATACTGATTGTTGAACTCCCATAATTTTGCTCTTTCTAGACCGTCTCTTGATTCCTCTACATATCTTTTGAGCTGGAACCTTAGGTTCCCTAGAATCTTACTGATTTGGAATTAGGGGAGCTAACATCCACACTGGGCGGGTGCATGAACTGAATCTTTTGTGGGAGAGAATTCAGTTTTGGCAATCTTTTATGGGGTTTAGCTTCTTCCGAGGTCTCTTGGAATGAAGATCTCAGAAATGTTTATGCTCTGATATTAATTTTATTACCGTCTTTCTTTGATTGTAGGGGTTTAATAAGTTGGTATATGTAGCCCAAAGGTCAAGTTGTCCTCTGTTTAGTATTTTTGTACCTTTTTTTTATCACTATGCTAATTTCTTATATTCTGTACATATAAATCTAAAATAGATTTGATTGTGCTTGTAACATTGTGTTCAGAAATTTTGCGTGTGAAGAACATGTGTTTATACTTTTTATTGAAACTTCACTATTGTTTGCAATTTATTTATTTTATATTTTATTTTTTTGCAGATAGGGCTGGCCAAATATCTATATGATAGTCTTTGTTCAATACCCAACATTC
>BDJD01001170.1:13565-34462 GCA_002564525.1 Rosa multiflora | reverse complement strand
AATATTAATTTCTGGAATTTTTATGATTAATTGAGAATTTTCAGATTCATATTATTGTTCTTCGAGAGTTGCTTATGTGGGTTTGTTTAATTAAATTTGCGTTATAGATAACTTTTGTATTTTAATCTTATGTGGTTGCAAACACTTAGGGTTTCGATATAATTGGTGCTAGGTTTAAGAACATGAAATCGACTTTTCGTTTTTTATAAACTTGAATCAAAGTAGTAAAGGTTTTGTACAAAGATCGAATTTAATTAACGAGGATTGCAATTAGGTGGACTTTTCCATACTAAGTTGTACACTTGAGTTGATAGCCTTTCTCTATGTGTAATGCGTTAAACATGACATGATTGACTAGCTTTCTAGGGTTTGATTGCATGTTTGATAGGATTAATCTAGGTGCTTTCGCTTAGGTTAATTAGCATTGAAAAGTAAAAAATGGGAATTCATTTGCTTTCGAATGTTTCACATGATCAACTCCTTTCTCATGACTTAGATGAACAATATTAGGGTTTGAATCGATTTTAATCATATGTTTCGGTTTTTGATCTTTGTTCTCTCATTCCATTTGTATTTTTATGTTTTTGCATTTTAATTGTTTTGTTAACTTAGTTTTATTTTTCAAAAAACCCAAAAACAAAATCCCGCCTTTTTCGTAAATAATGTTTATACTTGTGAATATCTTTGTGAATATTATACTTTATTTTAATTTTAATTGTTTGTTTGTCCTACATTGCCAGGTGTACCCTCAATCCCCGGAATAGAACGATCCCTACTTACTTATACTACTAACGATAATTTCAGGGTTAAATTATGCGTTTGCTTTCGGGCGCATCACTTCCAACCCTAGGAGCATATAGAGCTTCGGTGACATTAATATTTGTGCCATTTGGCAACATAAATTGGGCTGGTCCTCTACCATGAATCAATTTACATGATTCAGCCATTGTAGTCACAGAAGATTGAGTAGGGGTCATCCATAGGAACAATTGCCTATTTTGAAGTATTGTATGTGTAGTTGCACTATCCACAAGGCACTCTAGCTCTCTGGGAAACATACTGAAAAATAATAAAGTTCGAAATTAAAATATGTCCAAGACTTGCAAAATAAATCGATACTTTATTAATAAAATAGCCAATGATTACATCAAAGTTTCTTGACCAAAATCTAATCCAAAATAAAAATCAAACTTTTAGACAAATTGTAGTCACTCAATCCATTCGGTAACTACAATTTAGTTGTAACCAGGTAAGGTAAGGCAAGATTTTGGTGGAGTTGTGCTCACTTTAAAAACTGTTCTCTTAGTTCAAACCTTTTCTAGACATCACAATTACTCTTGGATGAGCCTAGTGAGAAAGAGTTAATACAAAATGTCATTTTATTGATATAAGGCATAATTGCCATTGCATAATTCTTGAAAAATAAATGGACTATACTACTCAAAATCTGCAGCATCCTTGTGCACACTACTTTGTCAGATTTGAAGTCCGCTATGGTGAGATTAACGTTGGTGTCATCACCATCATCTTCTTCTTCGGCAAAGTATGCCTCTTGCTCTCTTGCTTCTCTATATGCTTTATAATGTGCAGCCAATTTGTTGCTTGTGTTGCATTGTTTGAACCAATGTTCAATATATAGATCCACATCTATGGCATGCATCATTGTGATTACCTCCCTTTAATTGAGGTGCATCTTGTGCACGAGGACGAGTTAGGAGTCCACGTTAGACGATGGTGCCACCCCTATGGCCAGCGGCAATGTGTCCTCTCCCACGTTGGCTTTTGTTGCCATGTGTTCCCTCTCCATTTTGGCGGTTACCTTCTTTTGTAGGGCAGCTATATGGACCAAAACGTCCGTTTCGTCCCTTAATTTTAGGGTTCCGCTCCTTGCGCCCTCCTTTGGGTACATTATTATAATTCGCCTCTTGATCGCTCTTAATTCCGACAGGCCTTGAATTATAATTCTTCACAAGGATGGAATCACGTTTTTCAGCTACAGACATGGCATTAATTAGCTGATGAAACCTCGTGATCCGGCAGCATTGTACTCACCACTGTATTGCTTGGATACCAAAATTGCTGAGACGGGGAAGGTAGAGAGAGTTTTCTCAATTAGCTCTTGCTCTGTGACGGGTTGTCCACAAAACCCCAACATGGTTTTGAGCCGTAGAGCTTCTGAATTATATTCAGAGACGGACTTGAAGTCAGCGAATCGTAGATTGCTCCATTGAACCTTCAAGTCAGGGAGGAGGGAATCCTGGACATTACCAAAATGCTCTTCTAGAGCAACCCATGGTTCTCTAGCATCCTTGATCGCCATGTATTCCAATTGGAGTGATTTATCCATGTGGCGTCTCTTCAAGATGAGAGTTGTGGCATTGTTTGTAGTTGTACGCTCAAATATGAGTTCAGGGTTTGGTGCCTGAATTATGGGTAGGATCCCTTTTGAAGTGAGATGGTTCTCAACATCCGTGACCCAATTGTGGTGTTCCGAGCTAGTTGAATCAAGCATAGGAAAGTCGAGTTTCGGTTTCGACATCCTAAAAACAAGAAGAAGAAGTAGATTAGTTTCAGAGTCAAAACTTCCACGATAACTATAATAATAAGACTTCCGAGCTATGCTACCAAGAAATTGATTTCCAAGCATATTTGGATTAGACCGAAACAATGATGTTTATATGGTCATAAATCGATGCTTACGGACTCTCTTAGTCTGAAGTCTTACGAACGCTCTTAGTTCATTTAGCATGAATCCCCACGATTCATCTTTTTCAAAGAATCGAACCCACGCTACAGAAAGGTGGGATGTAGAAGAAGGGAGGTTGCAAGTCCCCAAGAAAAAGAAGAAGAAAGTAAATTGCAGAAAGTAGGAACTTTAATCTTAAATACTTACTTGTTTGAATCGGGGCTTGAACACTTGTTTCTTGAACTTTGGAGATGTTTTGGGGCTTCAAGACGGGGCTAGGAGGGGTGGCCGAAAGCTGCAGGAAGCTTGGACGAGAGCTGCTACTCCTTGTCCGAGACGTGGCTGGTTTGGTTAGCTGTTTGGCTGGCTGAGAGGGCTGCAGGGGCATCGGAGACGCACGGGCGTGCTACAGGGCCGGTGGAGGCAGCGGCAGTAGGGCTAGCGTGGGCTAGGTGCAAGCAAAGTTCACAGTGGAGGAGTTTTTTTTCTTCTGGTTTTTAGGTTTTGGTTTTTGTGGTTAGAGCTCGAGCTGATAACGTGTTTTAGAATGGGAGATTGAGAGAGATTGATGAGAGAATTGTGTATTCCACATTTCTACTATTGATAATAGGAGCCCTATATATAGAGATTACAAAGAACATAGTTTAATGATACAAGGAAAACTATTCTGAATAGGACTAGGAATTCTAGAACTTTCTCTCAAGTATTTTCGCAAGTATTTTTAATGACAACCTGCATAATAAACGATACTTCTGAAACCCCACTGAGAAAATACTTGCGAGCATCAGACTTGAATGATTTTAGATTACAACAGTAGGCACTTGACGCAAACACCAACATAGTGGAAATTTCCAATCAGTTAGCAAGTTCTTGTGATCCTGGGAAGCAAAACTTTCTCCAATAAGAGAGGGCGTACAGCGTCAACCCAACAATTGGAAGGAAATCAACCATTACATATTCTGTTCAAATGCCTAAATAACGTAACTTATCTGATTAAGAGCATGAACTGTAACTCTGTAAGGGTGTAATTTAACAGTATGTTAAAAAGAAACACCATAAACAAGACAACATCTCATGTCTCATTGGCAAAAGCAAAAGCTTAATTACTCATTGTATCTTTCTATACTAAGATCTAAGAAAGCTAGAATACATCAAAAACCTCTACTGCAAGCACAACAGACCGGAAAAAAAAAAAAAAAAGACTAATCAATACTTCTATCTTGATTCCGAACTCTTTAATAAAGTAGGTTCACGTTCCTGACGAAGTCGTTCCCTCTGAAAGTAGAAAACCACAAGGTTACAAGATGTAAGGATGTAAAGAGAAAAACTAACAAATGAAATCCAATATTATCTAAAGTGGTTTTAGTTGATTATATTAAATTATGGATCACATCTGAGTATTAAAGGACTGATCATATTTGAGTCTTAAAGGACTGATCACATCACATCGATTAGCGGGATTAGCAGTAACTAAATAACATAACCAATCCAAACAAGTATGTAGTTTGCGATTTCACATAAAGCATAGTGAAGGTTGCCACAGCATGACTTCAGAGTTGATCAATAAGTATGGATGCCCAACAGGTAAACCCAGAATGATAAACAGAGGGTTTCGGTTTGAGAAAGTGCTACGTATATAGTGGGTATGCATAGGATATACTGGCAGTTAAAAATCAGCCAAAACAAACAACATCACAATAAAACTTTAAAACAAGTGCTCTTAACAGAAATTGCCAGAACATCTGTGTTAAAGTTGATTGAAATACATATGTTCTTAACCAGTTGTTGTTTCTTGTATTAATAATGCTTACAATGTAATACTTAAAAGACTAGGCCTCAGTTTAACTGAAAAAGCAATGAATTTATGACAGTTGCATAGCTCCAGGAGGAGAATCCTAGCTAGCCCACCACTATGATTATCTTACCTTTGCATTGATGAAAGAAATAGTGCAACTCTAATTATTTGCAGTAGGTTCCCTACAAGTCAACAAACTTGGAGAAAGTGAATGAATTGAATCCCTAGTTTGTGTTTGTCAAAGTTGGCCCGTTTGTTCTATGCATCTATGATTGCTTATTGAAGCCTACATTTATTGGAAGGGTACAAAAAAATAGTGAGCTCCTACATGAAACCATAACAACCATTGTACAGCAAGGAGAAAGGAGGGTACGGAGATGAGTGCACCTACAATTACCGCAATCAGATAAATAGTGCTCCTTTAGGTTTAGATACTATGTCTTGACCTACACGACTAAGGGTACCTGTAGGTATACAGGACCAGCAAAAATCCCACAAAATGGAAGAAGGCAACTACATTCTGTGAGCAAATTGCTCAGCTAAGTGGACTTCACCAATTCAACCTTTTTGCATTTACAGTGTTTTCTGCAACCTTCCTTTCGGCTCGATATCATTAAATTTTGAAATATGCGATCCAAGTTGGTGAGACAAGAACTTTCTGATAGTCAAAGCATTCCCTCTCGTTACTTATTTTTCACAACTTTGTTTTACTATTGACATGAAGGAAGAAGCAGAACACCTAAGATGAATTAAATATTTTAAAACTCGTTAAAGTTTTGTATGATTTCAAAGATGCATTAGAGCCTAAGAGACAACTAGCCTAATGTCAGTCCTATCTTTAAGCACCTTGTGTAGAAATTTCAATAAGCTTAAGCATATTTTGTGGTGTGCACAATATAAAAATAGAACCCCATCTATAAATACAGGTATAGGTAAAGACAAAAAATCTTAGGCATTTCCAAGTTTTCAAAAAAATTGCACTAAAGACTAAAAATAATGCTAATTATGAACTAGTTATGACATGAGAAAGGTACAAGCAACAGATTTATATGTATCACCACCAGTAAGACCAACATTTAATGTTTCAATCAGTATCATAACTTCATACACATACAATAAACCAGTATCACGCATTTTGTCAAACTTTGTTTTCAGTTGTATCCTGCTTAAAATGGTCTGATCCTTTTTACGATCAATCTGATCACCATTCAACCTAAAGAAACTTTTCCACTGCTATTATTACTAGCTTTCCGAAAAAATTTATAAACAAAGAAATAAATAAAAGGACAAGATTTCTAAACAAATCATAACAAGAGAGCATACCCGTCTTTCCCAAAAAGGAAGAAAGCAGACGAAATCATAGACAGGAGTAATGGTTGAAACTAGGATAGCATTCAGTCCAGTAAACACCAAAAGTGCAGTCATAGGTCGAGTTCTATGTGGCATGTTTATTGTCTGGGCTTTCTTCAGCTCTGCAAGCAAGAAAACGCCATTGAGAACATTTTCACAGAAAAGAACACACGCATGCATGCCTGTCAGGCATATGAGTACAGTCAGTACACTCAATGTACAAGGATGAATACCAAGTTGAGTGATTTTCATATCTAGTACAGAATGAAGTTGAGTGATTTTCATATAGCCTACCAAGTTCTCGAAATCTTGGGAAGCCAATCTCTCTCAAACAAGACAGCATCAAGGCAAAAAGAGATAGAAACTTTACTCCAACATCAATTGCAAAAGATCTAGACTACCATACACGTTAGAACATTGACCTAGTGAAATACTGAGCTATAGAAGTTTGATGGGTACCAAGATGAAACATCCTCTCCTAAAGCCGAGAATATCTCTTCACTGTAATCAAAAAGTAACTAGGCATCTATTTCAGAAGTTCCAACTTACAGTTTTCCATATGGAAAAATTCCCAAATAATCTCCAAAGTAGCAGTACAAACAGAGTGTAAAACAACATGGGATTGCATTTTCACGTGATAAACCGGTTATTAGAGCATTGAACGAACGGAAAAGAAAGAAAGAAACTCGGTTCATACATCACATTAAAGAAATTTTGAATAAGATTGCTTCACTTGACAGCAACTGATAGTTGACACTGGTTTCTCAGAGCCTAATTGATTACCAGTTACCAGACATCAGAGATAATTTTCACATATACACATGGATATAGTAATCTTCTCTTTGTTAAGCACCCAATCAGCTTCATTTTTTTCTCCCAGAATTCAGTGAAATGAGTGCAGGGTACATCTTTTCTACAGACTCTACAATACAATGAGTTATATAACAGACTCTACAAAACCATAGCTAACCCTCCGTTGCTGACTAATATCAATCAACTATCCATAAAACATGAAGAACATCCATAATCAGAGTCTGTGATTAGAAATGATACCTTGGAACAAATTGAAATCGATTTCTGGGTATTTACACCGAAATCAATCAAACCATGAATGATTTGAATGCGAATCATATAGAGGGTTAATGTGGGTGGCTTTGTGTCGGTGACTGGTTAATGTTGCTTCATTGAATTTGATGCTTAATAGTGGAGAAAAGATGAAATCTTGGATTGATTATGATGCTACACCGAAAAGTTAGAGATAAGGTTGATCATGTTGGTGAACCAAGGCCTTATAATCCAATTATGGCATAGATTTGCTGCCAAAATAGTCAGTCAAATCACCACAGTATCATGCATTCATGCTGGTGAAAATTGCATTCAAATATGGGTAATGCCCAGAACGGATCTGATATCGAAATTTTAAGAGGAGAAAGTACCAGAACGATGCGAAAGGCTGCTGCTTTGCTTGAATGGATGGCTATGAAATTGTGGGTTTTGCGCCGAAACAGAATTGAAGTCTCATATCCACAGAAAGATAAGGATGTTATACAGCTCGTCGAATTCGAATGTTAGTCCTTCACCGGATAGCAGTGTGTACTAGGTACTGTTTTACATGGACAAAAGGTACTGTTTTACATATTCTAAAACCTGCAGCACAATGACACTCAAACATAAAGAAGCCACATGTAAATTGATCAAAACATTTACAATTCCTTGCATTATGCTAATTTGTGAATTGTGATCAATTGTATATTTTTCAGGAACCATGAGTGATGGAGAGACACCTCCTATTAGTTCTAGTGTCGGGTTTGTCGACGCGGGTGCTAATAGTGGAGCTGCTGATCCTGAAAATGAGAGAATAGATGATAAAGCACCGTTGTGTTAACCTTTTATTTGAACCTTTGGATTGGTAATGTTTAATTGTGATAAATTAGTACTTTGTTTATGTTTTACATTTTTTTCTTCTAATTTTATATATATACATATATATATACACACACACACACAATCCGGCTACGGTGTGGACGTCCGTACCATGCGGATGGATTTCCCGTTTTCCCCCACTTTCCGATCACATTTTCACATCTTAACCGTTCAGTTTTTAGGTCCTAATGTATAGATCACCTCTGCAAAATTTCAGCCAATTTAGTGATCGTTAAAGTATCCAAAACTGCAAATTACAACAATGTACACGAACAGTTCCGGTTCAACAGATTCGGTTCGTTCTTGTAAATTGCAGTTTTAGATGCCTTCACGATCACCAAATTGGCTGAAATTTTGTAGAGATGATCTATACATTAGGACCTAAAAACTGAACGGTTAAGATCAAAATATGTGATCGGAAAGTGGGTGAAAACTGGAAATCCGTACTGAAATTCCGCATCTGAGAAAAATCCTATATATATAATTGACGTATCCTTCACGTACCCATATCCTATTACATTTCAGATTTGTCGTATCCACGTATAGCACCGTATCGTATTCGGGTACTCGTACCCGTATCCGTGCTTCTTAGATCAAAAGGCACTACTTTGTAACCAAATGTAAAAATAATTTCTCAATCAGTTAAGAAAAACAAAACTTAACAGTGACCTTGAAGAAAGACGCTTCAAAAAGACAACCTTGTTGCCTACTTGCCTTTGAATCTTCCAGCCAGAACGATCAACACAGTTCCAAAGTAGTGCTTGCCCTGCATAATATAAAATGTCAGCACTCCCTTCAGGAGCAAAGTAAACACAGTTGAAAAGTAAAAAATTCCATTTCAAAACTTCCAATCTCTGCTGTAATTCCATTTCAAAACTTCCAATCTCTACTGTAATTTCATGGAAGAAGAAAGTTTGTAGTTTTCCCAAACCAGAGACTTGGCCCCGAGATTGTACACAAGTCCACCTACAAGGCAAAGCTGGCGATGTAGAACAATGACATCAAAGGTACAAGATGTCCTTCATCCCTGGGGCCAATCAGAGACGCCACAGATGCTACTACTGCCCATTCTACTTGTAGTCATGAAACAAATAACAAGATAAAATTGGACTTAAATCTTTCTGATTCTTATGATTCCGAGTCGAGTGGAGATGATGAGGCAAAGCTGCTTCACTGGAAGCTAAGCTGCAAGTTATAACCAAGAGAATTGCTTTACTGGAGGCAATGCATGATTAAATTCTATCGGATTTATGTAAATACTTGGCAAGGGCAATGCTGGACTATATGCATATGTACAGCTTTTCTTTTATGCACCGTTTCTTTTCAGGTAAGAACGAGTAATTGTTCAACATTTTCTTTTAGATCTTGATGTCTTCTGCTTGAGTTTGAGCTTATGTCTTCTGATTGTTCAACATTAATAGTTTCTGTTAGCTATTTTCCCCCCTTCTTTCAACCTCAAACTTGTTAATAGCTAATAAGATATCGGCCTCCCTCTAACCAACAGTCCATGTTATGCTGAGCATAATTACCTTCACGAAGCTTGTAAACAACGGCTAACCAATATGATACCAATCGGAGCATCTTCAATAACAACCAGTAGGAATTAATCTACCTCGGTAGAGACGAGAGGTCTTGTAGCAAGAACTGCAAAACTCCCAAAAGTTCCATCATTATTTCTGATCAGCACAACCCGCTCTCGAATCCATCAGCCACCACATAATCAACAACACCCACATTCATTGTTTAAAATAGGAAATCCCAGAAAATGGCTGATCCAAAGTACACATAAAGAGTTTCAGAAAAAAAAAAAATAGAGAGCATAGAATTAATAAAGTAGTACAAGAAGTGTATATGCGGAGCATGGAAGAACACTTATTAATTACTGCAGGATATGAAATGCCTGGCTGCCTGCTCCATTGTGAATACAAATATTAACTAGTACATCACTTCCTTTAATTTGGATTTTGAATCGAACTAATTGACTCTTGAGCTTCATTTTTCAATGGCAGTGATGATGACAAAGTTGTTTCCGAATCATCTTTATCATCCACTACTGGCATGTCTTGTGGATATAGGAAAGGCTTTGGAGGCAATTGAATGTATTCAACTTCTCCTTCAAGCATCTCTACTACTTTGTTCATCGAATTAGGACGGTCACTAGGCTTCATTTGTATACACCACAATGCTACCATGAGCATTTTCTTTGTTAGTTTCTTTTCCTCATCCGTGGCATCTTCAATTTCCACCTCCTTTTCTTCATTGAACTGGTCATACACCCAAGAAGGAAAGTAAATTTGGCTCGTATTTGCTGCAAGTGCATTTAAATTCCTTCTTTTCCCTGCAATTTCCATCAACAACATTCCAAAACTATAGATATCAGCTTTGTTCGACACACCTCCAATATTCTTGTAAAACAATTCCGGAGCTATGTATCCAATGGTTCCTCTTGCTGCGGTCAAAGTTAAACTGCTGTCATCTAATGGGCATAATCTTGCTAGACCAAAGTCTGAAATCTTCGGAACAAACTTCTCGTCAAGAAGAATGTTGTGTGGCTTGATATCGAAATGCAAAATTTTCATATCACATCCTTGATGCAGATAATCAATACCACGGGCCACTCCTAGGGAAATTTCAAATGCTTCCTTGCAACTTAAGGAGATGAGTCCTTCCTTAGGAAATATGTGTTTATCAAGAGACCCTTTTGACATGTACTCATATATAAGAGCACGCTTTGATCCCTCAGCACAATAGCCAATTAGTCGCACCACATTTACATGATGAATTCTTCCAATGGTAGCAACTTCATTCATAAAATCTTGCCCATTAGCTTTGGAATTTCCCAACATCTTAACAGCAACAAGGTGACCGCTCCGAAGCATTCCTTTATACACAGCGCCATAACCTCCATCCCCCAATTTGTCCTTAAATCCTTTGGTCATCTTCTTGATGTTGGAGTAGGAGTACCGTATAGGCATGAGGTTGTTGTGACTTTGTAAGAATTCTTCAATAACACTGTACATTGATAAATGTCGTCTTTTCAACTTCAAGCTTAAAACCACAATCACACAAGGAATTCCGAGTACAGCTTTTCTCCCAGTCCACAAACCCACTGTAAAGGAAATAAAAAATAATCATACAAATGATTTGTAAGGTGCTAGTAACTATTGCTAAAGATTAATTATTCCAACCCGTATAACTTGTATCAATCTGTTGGAAGGAGTTATGTTCTGAAATTAAGATGTATAATCATGGTTGCTTGTACGGAAAGAAAAGAGAAAGCGCACCTGGTTGTAGAATATAAGTAAATATTATCGCTGCGAAACAGAGAGGAAGAGTTTTTATGAGATTTGATAATTGAAGATGGCCTGAAAAGAATAAGCTTGAGATAGTTGTCACCTGTTGCTCCTAATAGATAGTCCACAATATCCAAGTTGTCTGCATCAAAAAAGACATCAATACATAATATCGAGCTATTAACTCTCTGATAGACTTTGTGAGGTGAAGGTCCTCAGTTGGACTCACAAACTAGTTGTGCATTGTTAGAGCAAGTTCACTAGTTGGGTCACCGGGTCACTTACTATTCACTGCTTTTTAGTGTATATTTTCATTCTTTGGGTCACAAAATACACTGTGCTCGTGACCTAGGGCACGAAATACACTGTGCAGGTCACCATGGTGAACCAGAATACAGGGTGACCCAGGGCACGAAATACACTGTGCTCGTGACTCAGATGGTGAAATTAACACTAAAAAGCAGTGAATAGTGGGTGGCCTGTGACCCAACGGGTGAACTTGCTCTTAGTTGTTGTGCATTGTCAGTTGGTGAACTTTTCTACTCAAACAAATAATATAAAATAACTCCAGAAAAGAATCTCTGATATCCTTACCACAATTAATTTTCTGGATATAGCACTTCCAAAAATCACCAGATCCGCCGTAGTGCGACCATGAAAGATCAAAACCATAGAGTAGCTCATTGTGGATGTCTATGTAGGACCTGTTCACGTCCTTTATACCAATCGACGATGATGTCAAGACCATCAGCTCTATGCGACATGAATCCCCCAAATCCGAGGCATTTAATCTTCCAGTGATAGCAAAGGAATGCCCACTCCTTGCATTAATGCAAGGAGCAGTATCCACATAGAGAGACGAATTCACCGGCCGAGTTTCACAGGTCATGAAGATTATAGGCTTTGATAGTTCAAACCACTCACGCGTCCTGTTCTGATATTCTATATATTGAGAAATGTCATATGGATCCTCAGAAATACTGAAGTTGTGGCTGGCCAAGGAATAAGAAGTGAGTGAAGAGCAGTTATCCTTACGAAAATTGGCATCCACAACTCGGATTGTGTAGTTTCCATAATTGATGGCAAGCACATAGTATTTTCCTGAATACAATTGCAACACAGTGACATTGTTCTCACAAGACAGGTTATACCTTGATTTACCGCACTTCTTTGGATCATCATTCAGTCGGAAAGGGTAACTTATGTTGCGGATGTCGCCGCAGGAAGAAGGCTCACAGTCGTGATCGTCCTTAGCGTGGCAAGCTGCAGTGCACAAACCAAGAAGTAGAAGGACCAGTCGTGCTGGCATGGGTAGCCTTCCTGTGATCATGGGAAGATACACAGACAGGGAGAAATGCTCATGTACTAGTCAAGATATACGGAAAGGAAAAGTGATGACTTGTAGACTACTGCACGCGGTTCATTTAACAGCTTGACTTGAGCTCAGCTGTTATGGATTCGTCTCAGCTCTCAACTAACCAGGACCAAGTCGCATATTAATAGAGACGTCAAGGAAAAAACAAACAAAAGAAGGAATTCAAAACATGATTTTCATTTCATACCCAGCAAAAGACTCCTAATCGCTGGATTGCAGACAAGTGTGCAAATCCGGTGAGTCCTTATCATAATAGTACTATAGCTAGCTGTCAAAAGTAACCGTTGCATTCTGGTTTGGCTTCATCTTCATATATGAGTCATGATGAGAAATGGTGAAGTAACAGGTGGGTGTCCTTAACACATATCTCATTAATCTCTCTAGTCTTCGGTCGTGCAAAACGCAGACTAACATAATTCTGTAGACTATGTTTCCGTTTATCCACAACTTCTTTGCACATCTCATTTACACATTTGTATTGGGGCAAATAAAATTAGGCATTTGAAATTTATTGACAACCTAAATAATAAACTTCTGAAACCCCACTGAGAAAACACTTGCGAGCATCAATTTACAGCGAGTCGCAACTGATTCTTAGTGATTTTAGATCATAATAGTGTCGACGGCAGTTGACGCAGACATCAACACAGTGGAAATTTCCAATCAGCTAGCAAGTGCTTATAATCCTCGGAAGCAGAACCCAGCTATTGGAAAGAAACCAACCTTTATCTGATAGCGGGCCTAAATAACGTAATTTCTTTGATTAAGAGCATGAACTGTGACAATGTAAGGGTCTAATTTAACATACAGTATGCTAAAAAGAAACATCATAAACAAGAGAATATCTCATGTCTCATTAGCAAAAGCAAAACTTTCATTACTCATTGTATCTTTCTATACTAAGATCTAAGAAAGTTAAGAATACATCAAAAACCTCAACTGCAACAAGTATAAGAGACTTAAAAAAATAAAATTAAAAAAAAAAAAAAGATTAATCAATACTTCTATCTTGATTCCGAACTCTTTAATAAAGTAGGTTCGCGTTCCTGACGAAGTCGTTCCCTCTGAAAGAAGAAAACCACAAGGATACAAAATGTAAGGATGTAAAAGAAAATCTACAAGAAATACTAACAGATGCAATCCAATATTATCTAAAGTGGTTTTAGTTGGATATATTAAATTATGGATCACATTTGAGTATTAAAGGACTGAACGCATCACATTCATTAGCAGGATTAGCAATAACTGAATAACATAACCAATCCAATCCGATCCGATAATAAACATGTATGTAGTTTGCGACTTCACATAAAGCATACTGAAGGTTGCTACAGAATGACTTCAGAGTTAGTCAGTAAGTGTGGATGCCCAACAGGTAAACCCAGAATGATTAATAGAGGGTTTCGGTTTGAGAAAGTGCTACACATATAGTGGGTACGCATAGGATATACTGGCAGTTAAAGATCAGCCAAACCAAACAACATCACTATAAAACTTTAAACCAAGTGCTCTTAACAGAAATTGCCGGAACATCTGAGTTGCAGTTGATTGAAATACATATGTTCTTAACAAATTGTTGTTTCTTGTATTAATAATGCTCACAATGTAATCTTAAAAGACAAGGCCTTAGTTTAACTACAAGAACAAACTCGGAGACAGTGAATGAATTGGAGCCCTAGTTTTTGTTTGTCAAAGTGGGCCTCTTTGTTCTATCACTTCTATGTATTTATGATTGCTTATTAAATTGCCAAGGAACATTGAAACCTACATACATTGGAAGAGTACAAAAAATAGTGAGCTCCTACATGAAACCATAAGAACCAATGTACAGCAAGGAGAAAGGAGGGTACGGAGATGAGTGCACCTACAATTACCGCAATCAGATAAATACTGTTCCTTTGGGTTTAGATACTATGTCTTGACTACACAACTAAGGGTGCCTTTAGGCATACAGGACCAGCAAAAATCCCACAAAATGGAAGGACACAACTACATTCTGTGAGCAACATTGCTCGGCCAAGTGGACTTCACCGATTCAACCTTTTCGCATTTACAGTGTTTTCTACAACACCTTCCTTTCAGCCGGATATCATTATATTTTGAAATATGCAATCCAAGTTGGTGACACAAGAACTTTCTGACAGTCAAAGCATTCCCTCTCGTTACTTCTTTTTCACAACTTTGTTTTACTATTGATATGAAGGAAAAAGCAGAACACCTAAGATGAATTAAATATTTAAAACTCGGTTTTGTATGATTTCATAGATGCTTAGAGCCTAAGTGACAACTAGCCTAATGTCAGTCCTATCTTTACACACCTTGTGTAGAAATTTCAATAAGCTTAAGCATATTTTCTGGTGTGTACAACATAATAGAACCCCATCTATAAATACAGGTATAGGTTAAAAGATTGTGCAATCACTGAACTGAAAATCATACCATTTCCAAGTAATAATGCTAATTATGAACTAATTATGACATGAGAAAGGTACAAGCAACAGATTTATATGTATCATCACCAGTAAGACCAACATTTAATGTTTCAATCAGTAACATAACTTCATACACATACGGAAAAAGTATCACACGTTTTGTCAAATTTCGTTTTGAGTTGTATCCTGTTTAAAATGTACTAATACTTTTAAAGATCAATCCAGTCACCATTCAACCTAAAGAAATTTTTCTACTGCTATTATTACCAGCTTTCCAAGAAAATAAATAAACAAAGAAATAAATAAATAAATAAAAGAACAAGATTTTTAAACAAATCATAACAAGAAAGCCGACCCGTCTTTCCCAAAAAGGAAGAAAGCAGACAAAATCATAGACAGGAGTAATGGTTGAAACTAAGATAGCATTCAGTCCAGTAAACACCAAAAGTGCAGTCATAGGTCGAGTTCTATGTGGCATGTTTCTCTATTGTCTGGGCTTTCTTCAGCTCTGCAAGCAAGAAAACGCAATTGAGAACATTCTCCCAGAAAACAACACACACATGCATGCCTGTCAGGCATATGAGTACGCTCAATGTACAAGGATGAATAAAAGTACTAGTACAGAAATTGCAAGAGAGGAAAGCTAAACCATCCTCTCTGAAGAGGACGACGACTTTTTCCATGATCCTCTACTTCCCGAGGATAATTGCTAACCATCCTCATGAAATAAACAAAATTTACTTATCTGAAAGTCAAAAAGAAAATCAAAATAAGACAAACCATACTCAAACAAGAATAGAGGACGATTTTTTTTTTTTTTTATGACTGTCGTTGAACATTATTAAATAGAATTCTTTCATAAAAACATGTCCTTAAAAGCCAACAAAGAAGAAATTTATTCCAAACAACTGTGCTTAAATGCCTTACAAAAAAAGGTGGCCTATCATGATGGCAACACAATACGAATCAGTACTGATTTTATGCTTCCAAGTGATAAAGCCAGTTGGCCATAGAAAGTACAAAACAAGGCCAAATATGATATACTACAACCAGGGGCAGAGGCAGATGTGCACTTGAGTATGCAGCTGCACACCGCAGCTGAGACCCTGGAAATTAGTTTATTTAATATGTTTATATGCAATCCCACCTTCAGATTTTTTTTATTCCGGTCCATGCATCCTTCCTAATTAAAGTACTTATCTTCTATTAGTCTTTAGAGTTAAAATCAATATCACTACTCCACTTCAGTGCATCAATCATACATCATTCAAAAATTTGGTTCTCTAAACTCAGTTTTCTGCTTCATCAATCATTGTGCCTAGTTACATATTCTAAGCAATCCCAGGTATGGTTTCCTTGCTCCGCCACTGACTACAACAATGAACTGCACTTAATCCTTGCAAATTTGTTTCTTAAACAACAAGAATATCCAGAACTCAAAAGTTAAAGGGATTGTTACTGTTCTTATACAGAATAATGAAAAGAAATGTATCATATGCTCCAATCAGGTCAATCCACTTCTCCATATTTTCCAAGCTTAGTATGAGTGGTAATAAGATTTCCCATGTCATATGAGGATAACTTCCTAGCTATGTCCCATGAATCAACCACTACCCCCCACAGGGTGCGATTCACTTAATATATACTTTTAGTAAATACTTTTAATAGCTGCAAGACGGTGCAGAAACTGAAAGCTCTTCTTTTATCGTTCCTCCCGCTTACACCAGAAAAAATCATTGTACAATATCTAGTACAGAATGAAGTTATTTAACTTGAGAGATTTTCATATAGCCTACCAAGTTCTCAAAATCTTGGGAAGCCATTCTCTCTCAAATAACACAGGATCAAGGCAAAAAGAGATAGAAACTTTACACCAACATCAACAGCAAAAAGATCTATAATACCATACACATTAGAACATTGATCTAGTGAAATACTGAGCTATAGAAGTTTGACGAGTACCGAGATGAAACATCCTCTCCTAAAGCCGAGAATATCTCTTCACTGTAATCATAAAGCAACCAGGCATCTATTTCAGAAGTTGCAACTTACAATTTTCCCTATCGAAAAATTCCCAAATCATATCAAAAATAGCAGTACAAATGGAGTGCAAAACTGTTGTGTTTTTTTTGGCTCATTGATACAATCTGAAAATTAGGATGCAGAATTCAAATCCAAGCCTAGAAAGGAAAGAGGTTTGCGCGCAGCTTTTCTATAAGTTCTAGGAAAGTTAGTCTTTCAAGTTCTATTAGGATTTGTATTAAAGACTTAGTCTATTAGGATTAGGAATCCTAATCCCATGTTGTATCAGCAGCTCTATTTGCTATAAATAGGAGCTGTAGGGGGGTTTCTGAGAATAGAAGACAGAGAGTGCAGAAAACTGAGAGTCAAGGTGATAGAGAGATAAGAACTAGTCTGAGGGGTTTGAGGGATCTGCAATAAGTACTTGTAAACACCTAAATTCTTCATAGTGCTAGTGAATCTCTCAAGAGAGATCACGAAGTGGATGTAGGCTAAAGTTTTGGCTGAAGCACTCTAAAATCTGCTGTGTTGTTTCTGTTTTCAGTTCATCTATTATTCTGATTTTGCTTTAGTAAAACACAATGATCCTAAAGGGGGCTTACACAATAAAAACAACACGGGATTGCATTTTCATGTGACAAACTGGTGATTAGTGCATTGAACGATAGGAAAAGAAAAAAAAAAGGAACTCAATTTGTACATCACATTAAAGAAATTTTGAATAAGATTACTTCACTTGACGGCAACAGACAATCGACACTGGTTTCTCAGAGCCTAATTGATTACCAGTTACCAGACACCTGAGATGATTTTCACATATACACTTGTGTATAGTAAAGTTCCCTTTGTTAAGCTTCATTTTTTCTCTCATAATTCAGTGAAATGAGTGCAGGGTACCTCTTTTCTACAGACTCTACAATACAATGAGTTATATACCCATATAATACATTCTCACACCATTACGTCATACCAGTGTTAGTATGCAAGCAAAACCCTAATTAACCCTCAGTTGCTGACTAAAATCAATCAACTATCCCCAAAACATGAAGAACATCAATAATCAGAGTCTGGGATTAGAAATGAGACCTTGGAACAAGTTGAAATCTTGTGTCGCGCTTTGGGTGATTGAGATTCTGGGTCTCCTGGCCAAAGCCTCGATCTTTAAACCCTAAACCCTAGACATTGAGAGAGACTGTGAGAAAGGAAAAGATCGATGAAAGAGAAAATCTATAAGGGAGAACGGCTACGTTTTGCCCAGACGGTTTACAGGTTATTTTATTGGGTCTTTCTGATTGAACCAGCAAAAATCTAAACTGACCCGGTGTTTATAAAATTATCCTCTACTTTCCGAATATTACCCCAAAATTTTTTGTTTGTTGGGGGGTATTGAAATCAATCAAACCATGAAAATGTGTTTGGATGAGAGAAAAAATGATAAAATTTAATTGAAAATGAGGATTTTATAATTCCTCAATGATTTGAATGAGAACCATATAGAGGTGAATGTGGGTGGCTTTGTATCCGTGACTGGTTAATAATGTTGCTTTATTGAATTTGGTGCTTAATAGTTCTCCATCAAATCTAGAAAGTGTGGGTATGATGGTGAATTTTTCCCTAAGGGAGAGCGAATAAGTTGTCCAGAAGGCTCTACAGTTTTTTTTTTTTTTTTGATAAAAAATGTTTACAATTTTTTTTTATTAAGATACATCGTAAAAGTAATCCATGCGGGGCCATGTCTGAATAATTTCCTCCATTCTGATCAGTAAGAATAAATTAGAATTGTTGGTAGGATTCAAACCATATTGGTCACAAAGAATAGATTGAGATTCAATAAGCGTCGACAGAATTCGAACCGTCCTGATCACTTAACTTTAATCAACGTTGACGAGTTTCGAATCGCCTTCATCAATCATCACTTAACTACAATCAACATCAACGAAATTCAAACTGCTCCTAATTAGGAAAAAAAATTAAGATTTAACTTCAGTCAGCAATTGTGGGATCCCAACAATAAATTAAGATTTAACTTAAATCAGCATCAATAATATTTGAACCTGACACCTGAAAATTCTTACCAACTCAAAACTATGCAATGGTTAACAAGGACTATTTTTTTTTTTTGGGGGTCTAAAAAAAAAACGGTTTATGGCTTAAGCAAAGGAAAACTAGAAAATGTCCACACACCCGATGGGTGTGAGAGTAGTGGGGAGTTATAATTCTGAGAGTGGAAAGTTTGAAATAGTTTATTTATTTATTTTTTTATTGTTTTATTTTGCTTTTTACATTTTTATCCCTGATGTTAAAATGTAATTCATGATATTTTAATATTTGAGGGTTATAAAGGTAAAAAAAATCAGTTTTGGCTAACAACACCTCTTCTCTTAATAATAGTATAGATAAGTAAATAACACGGACAAAAAAAAAACAGAAGAAAATAAGTTATTTTAAATAAGAGGTAATTCTCGCATACCCAAAAATCCTTGGTATTTTTCCCAACTGCCCAACACTTTGGTATTTCACTATAGATGAAAGACAAAGACTAACATGGATAGTTTTAACAAACAAATGCCCTTTGTATCCTATGTTGGCCTTAGATTCCTCTACCGTTCTATTCAACAAAAATGAACAGTAAAAAACTTCAAAACAAAAACAAGACTAGCCTTCAACATGCCACATTTCGCCTAACGACTTCCTGTCTAAACGGCTACTCACAGGGCGGAATCACTGCTGCTTGTCCTAATTTTTTCCATTTTAAAACTGATTCTTTTGGCTGAACAGTAAAGTTTTAGAACTTTTAGCTTTCCATGGGATACATGCATACGAATGTTAAACTTAAACATAGTAAACTATGCATGATAGAGATGATTACGATATGTAAGGATAAAGACATAAATATTTTATAAAGAAGTGGGTGAACAACCATCTGAATTTATTTATTCAAATATACATATAAAACCTTTTAAACAATCAGAGCCTCATTCTCAGGTAAACAGCAAAAGCTGTTTAGCTATTCATAAGAATGAGAACAGTTACTTACTTGTACTGAAAGCACACTACTTCACACCTAAACAGGAAAAGGAAGCACACTGCTACTATAGCTTTCTTATTTGAGAGGATATTTTCTCAAGTTTCGAATCTAGTTCTTAGTTGGACCAGTTTTCGAATGCCTTCTAAGAGAAGCTAAAGCTCCTTATATAGGGAGCGGAACTCAAACTAGAATTCAAAATACAAAATGTACAGGACAACTCCGTGACTCTTGCTTTTCGTAGTGCTCCTGCTGGTGGAGGTCGGTCAGGGAAAAGCAAAAGGAAAAAGTGAAATGTTTTTCACTTAACCTTTTCTTTTTGAAAAGGAAAAAGCAAAAGTAGCTTTAGAAAAGTCTAAAGTTCTACAGTTGCTATTTTGGTGCTGATTCTTCACCTGTAGCTTCACATGTTCTCGTCTGTTTCAGAATGGTGGCCAAAGACAAAGGAGTTGTTGTCCGCTTGGGCCATGCGAGTTGTTGTTGCATTATCCTCGACGTCTGTATCAACATACATTTTGTAGTGGTTGTCATTTTCAAGCTTTTCTACCCAACGCATGCATGTAAAAGGAAAAAGCAAAAGTAGCTTTAGAAAAGTCTAAAGTTCTACAGTTGCTATTTTGGTGCTGATTCTTCACCTGTAGCTTCACATGTTCTCGTCTGTTTCAGAATGGTGGCCAAAGACAAAGGAGTTGTTGTCCGCTTGGGCCAGGCGAGTGGTTGTTGCATTATCCTCGACGTCTGTGTCAACATACATTTTGTAGTGGTTGTCATTTTCAATCTTTTCCACCCAACGCATGCATGCCATTGTCGAGTCTATCTCTTTTCTGGTTAGAGATAGGAATATATCGCTGCTGACTACGTCAGGATGATCGTAAGCAGTGATAATTGTCTTTTCTCCTGCTGCCAGGAATGTGTTGTTGTTGTCTTCAGAGATGATCTTTTTGATGTAGTCAAGAGCCATGGCCTTCATCCAGGGAATGCTAGAATTTGGTTGGT
>BDJD01001169.1:155125-166550 GCA_002564525.1 Rosa multiflora | reverse complement strand
GTATATCAATAGTTTGGTAGTTTTGCAGGTCTTATGAAAAAAAATGTTATATCATTCGTGATGGATCTCTTAATTTATGATTATGCTTCTGTGCCTCAATCATTCACCGGAAGGTTTGGAGTTCATCAAAATTCTGTCTTTGTTGGGTACGTTTCTAGATCTTGCATAAATCTTAGATGTCAAGGATTTATGTTGTGAATTTGATAAATGTGTTTTTGTATGCTAGAAATGAAGTGCTTAGATTGATTTTAGTATCAGGCTTTTAATTGAGTGCGAAATTATTGTTCTTTTCGGGTGTGTATCGATTGAGAGTTTGATGAATTTTTGATCTTTGATGTTCAGCAGTGTGTTTGCGTTGTTGTTGTTTGACAGGTTTGTAGAAGGTTGCCGAGTTTAGGACATTTGGAAAAGTTGACTCTCCTGAAATACTACTTTTAGATGCATGTCACATAAATATGCTTTTGCACACTGACATAGGCATAGAATGTTTGAACTGTGATGGCCACGTAATGGCATCAAGCTGGGTTGTATTCACTGGATCCTTTCTGGTAGATGTGTGAAGGCTGTCCTTCATGCCATTTCTTTTAGTCGCTCACTGTTACTATATTTCTGCTGTGTCTTAAATATAATTATATTGTTTCTTTTAGTCGCTCACTGTTACTATATAATTCTGTAACTGGTACTTGAGTTTTGCTTTTGGTTGTAATTATATTGTTTCTACTGTGTCTTAAATATAATTATATTTCTTTTAGGATTACCATTGCTCTCTTTATTTCAGCTTTTCAGCAGGGTGGAGTTAGAGCTGTTGGCGTGACTTTGGTTATATGGTATGATAGGAGAATATCTGAGCATTTAAGAGACCTCTGTAGCAAGTTAGCCAGTCCTATTATTTAAGTAGTGTTATTGCGTTCTATAAGATAGGACCTATTAGCATTATCCTTGATTTCTTAGACTTTGATTTTCATGAGGATCCTTGTAGGCATCAAGGACTTCACGTTTGCATTTCTCTGACTTATTGGTTTATTTTCATTCTGAGTTTATGTTGGCTTGATCACATACCATCTGCTAGTACTGTTGTACAATTATTTTTTATTTGTAATTTCCTTCTTTTAATTGTACAAATTTTGGGTAAATCTTCTTTTGGAGTTATTAACTGTGGCTTTGCATAATTGCACTTCACGGTTGGAGGCACATACCTTGATCGGATGAAGTTTTCATTACAAGCCCCAAGTTTATAGACCCTCTAATTTAGAAATCTGCAGTGTTGCACACTTGAATGTCTCTGATCACTACTACAAAAACATGATTTAAGGACATTGAAACCGTGTCCTTAAATACATTCAAGGACTCTTTAAAAAAGAGTCCTCTATCCAGCAGTCATTATAAGTCCCAAACAAGGACACTGGAAATGTGTCCTCTTTTCTATATGAGGACACAGTTTGCGTGTCCTAAAAGCTTTGAAAGAGGTGTCCTTATATCCATAAGAGAACACCTAAATTGCATCCTCATATTATCTAATATGTGTCCTCTTTTCTATACAAGGACACACAAATTGTGTCCTAAAAGCTCTGAAAATGGAGTCCTTGAATCTATAAGAGGACATAAAAATCCACTCTCATATGTGTCCTCTTTTCTATACTAGGACACACAACTAGTGTCATTAAATATTTGAAAATGAAGTCCTTAAATCCATAAAAGAACACAAAATACATTCTCATATGTGTCCTCTTTTCTATACTAGGACACAAATTATGCCTCAAAGTTCTGAAAATGAAGTCATTAAATCCATCGGGGGACACAAAAAATATATTCTTATATTATCAAAATTACATACATATGACACATCAAACAGTTTCTCTGTTTACCTTTCAACTGTTAGTAATATATATTACAGCTTTACCTTGTTCTCTTTTCTTCTCATGCTAAATAATATAACAATTGATGCTACAAAAAGAATAGCAAATCCACTAACTGCTGCTATTATGGGAATGAATACATTGGCTTTCTTCCTTTTGCATGATATTGCTGCACATAAGTTTTCATTTTCTCCGACCCTAGGATGAATAAGGTTGACGCATATCAGTCATGGAAATTTAGTCAACAATATAGTATTCAATGAATATAGTATAAAAACAACGCCTAACAGTATAGAATTTTTTCCACTTCAAAGATCAAATATAAGATTGCAACTGAAAACATAAGGAAATACTCTGAATATATTAGATAATGGCTTTGGACAGAAACAAACCTTAACAACAATGATCCACTTGTCGATTTTTCACTAAGCATACTTAGAAGTGAACCATTTGAGATTGTTCTTCTCCAAGTTACTGCAGAGGTAGAGCTAATTTATAAACCCATTCTATATAACCAAGTATCTGCAGTAACAATTCAAATCAAAATACTCACAAGACTTTCAGGTTTGGTAATTTAGCCAGAAATTCAGGTATTGATCCAGTTAATCTATTGTTAGATAAATTTCTGAATCCAGTCATATACATACATTAATTTATAAATTCAGGTACTAATTACTGCAGATATATGCACACATAAAGTCAGCTATTGCTAAGTTATCAAGCTTGGAATACTTATAAAGATGTAAGATATATGTCATGATTGGAGATATATGAAGTTATCTCTCCTGTCAATCCGCTTGAGGACAAGTCACTAATTGCAAGTTTCAAGTAACTCATTAAGTGAGTCATGGTGACAACTAAGTTATAGTTGTCAATTAAAAGCACGATCCTCACCTCTAAAAATGAACATATATAAAAGCTAGGATAAGCTCACAAGGATATGATTCTTAATGGATCATCCGAGCTACAGTCTAGACCTTCCCAAACGTAGTCTTATGGAGCACATGGGTCTTCCTGCCAATTTTTCTCAACTCCATATTACGACTTTATGTTTGTGATTCCAACCACTGTTATTTTCTCAAGCATTCATATGTAATAGTCAATTTAACCATCCATAAACAATAAACTTACATAATTGGCAGAAGAAGTTGAGATGGTGAATGTGTAATAACAAAAAAACAAAAGTTAACCACCAAAGTATGCTTAAAGAAAAACTTTTCCCCCAAAAGTTGACATACTCAGCTTCTTCTATTGATCATATGGCAGAAAAGATATGGTAAATCTTGCATGCTATAACTACTAAAATAACAATTCTGACCTTGTTTAAGCCTATTACTACCACTGCTACACATAAGAATAACAAAACAATCAAAACCTGTCCTTTTCAGCTGTAACCATTTAGTCACAAAGGTTTTAACAGAGCCATAACAATAAATTCAAGTTATAACCATCTAGGCCTCAAGGTTATAAACAATCAAAACCTGTCCTTTTCAGCTGTACCTCAAAGTTCACATTTCTTGCTACTATAAAATCTTTGCTTATGTTCTGAAAATCAGTGGGGAACTTAATTGACACGCAACTAGTTGTTTTATCATAATTGCAACAGCCAATAAATATCAGCAAAAAGATGAGCAAATTACCTGGACATAAAGGAAAGGATCAGCAAAAACTTACTTGGGAAACCAGAAGAAGGAACTGAAGCATAAGTCACTACATACATTCATCTGCACCAAATTCAAACTAATTTACAAAACTATTATCACCCATAATCAGTATTTAATAGACACCCACCTCTAAATGAAGAAGTATGTCAATGTGGAAAATGGAATGGAAGAAGTACGTATGTCAAGATTAGCGTATTCGTGAACCAAAAAAATAAATAAAGGACTACTGAGTTTAAACCATGTTATGATAAGAGACTATTTGAACCATGTTTGAACCATGCCATTAAAGAACCATGTTAATTAGGACAAAAGACCCACCTGAAACAGACAGGTGTTCTTTTAACCATGAAAGTCTTAGTTACTGCAGTTGAAGCACACATTTAATTGTATGACACATGTATTTTAATTGAATGAGATACAAATACAGTTCAAATGAAATTTCATACCTCTTTAAATAGAACATCCTCAATTGCCTCCATAAACTTTGGATCAACTAGTGATTTCATATATGAGAATATCATTTATGAATGAGAACAATTGGACTGGGTAGCAATCATTACAAAATCGAATCACACATACCCAAGAGGTAATTAAAGTACAATGCATACCCAAGAAAGATAACTGAGCTGAGTTTGGTCGTCATTGTTGGGCTAATGCAAGCACGATATTCTCCTTAACCTTCGTTATATTAACCATTACACATTAATAGTAGAACACTTACAGTTGGTTCAAACTGTAGAGATAATATATCTTAGCAGTAATATACCTAGAGAGGTTTAGACCATTAAGTTTACTACATAAGATCAAAGGGGAAGTTAGTTCAAGGTCTTGTAGAGATCTCAAAGAGCTAGACTAATAAGGGAGCAATATATATCAAATCAATGAACTGACTGATATGGTAGTCAATGGTATACAACTGTTAAAAAACTTTCACTTTTTTAAGTCACCTGGAACTTTCAACAAACAGGTGGTGTGCATGTAAAGCCAAACATACACATGATGTTGTCAAGCATTTTAACTTCACCAAGGAGATCATTTGCCTCACATTTCACAGAATGCATATCAATTCAAATCTCAGAAGTAATAGATGTTTGAAAGACAACGCAAGGTTAATGACTTCCTTGGCTTGATAGTGGAAATGAATTTCTTTGAAAGAGGTAAAAATTGATAACCTAGATTGTTAGGCATTAGGCAATAACCACTACATCTCTTTTAGCTGTTTCAGCGGCTCAGACAAGGGAACCAAATGAATAAAGGCAAAAATCGATAACCTCGATTGTTCAGAAAAAAAAAAAAAAGAACTTGGTGTTGATAAAGGAATGTATTGGGTGAAGCTAGCTCGAGAGGAATTCTATACCTTTGGCTTGTACATGACGTGTTAGTTAGAGACCCAGATCTATCCTCCAGCTACAAGATGATTCAAAGAAGCAATTATCTCTTAAAGCCGAGAGTATCCATGAAAATAAACAGTGTAATCTCCAACCATGAACCCATAAATCTGAATACCCACCAATTGAAAATTAGGGAGATAATAGTACCTGAAAGTCCGCATCTTCCATAGTCCTGATTTTGGAGTTATTGACTCCTCAACCTTCTATCTGGGTTGATAGAACGAAATTAGGTCAGGGAGAGCATAACACCGATAGGAGATCAGGAAACCAATTTGTTTTTCCTCTGTTTCGAAGAGCAGAGTATAGAACATATAAAATAGAAATAGAGGGAATGAATTTGGTGGGTTTCAATTGAAGAGGGAATCTGAAATTTGGAGGAAGAGGGAATCTGAAATTTAGGGAGGGAAAATGCGAAAGTGGGCAAAAGTGTTTTTTCTTTTTGTTGAATTGGTCGACTAACAAAATTGCTTTTGGGATTATGTCCTTGCGTTGAAAACTTTTTTAGGACACACTACTGAAATCCAGTTGTCCTTGAAAAAAACCACTCTTTCACTTTAAGTTTGATTTATGTAAAGAGTGTCCTAAATATCCTTTAAGGACACTTGATAAATTATGTGTCCTTGTTTGGTGTCCTTATATCAATGTTTTGTAGTAGTGTGATGGTTGCTACTCTTTCTGGCAGGTGATTTTCTTTATTATTTTCTTTTCTTTTTTCTTTTTAATTCTTGAACCTATGGATTTTCTGCATCATAGTTGAGTTAACTAAGATAAGTGACCAGGGAAGTGCATTTGCATTATTACAAAGAATAGTTAGATAACCACGATCAATTTCAACCATGAAATTAACAAAATCAACAACAGATTCCTTTTTTTTTCATACAAATTAGAGCAAAAGGAGTAACAAGGGTAAAAAAACTAAAAGGAGATCGATTTTACCTAATTATTTGTGCTCGGAAACACCAATTGAACATCGTATAAGTCTCTGAGCAACCACTTCAACCAAGCAAGTGAAGCAACTGATCTAGGGTTGGTCGAACGATTTGGGGATTTCAAAAATCAAACTCAATCTGGGTCTCAGCTTATGTTGGTGAGGTTCGCATCAATGATCGATTCATTCGATTGTTGTTTTTGGGATTGGATTGGGGCTGGGTTGGTTCTGATAGGAAGAGAGAGGAAGAGTCTAGGGTTGGTCGAACGAATTGGGGATTTCTCAAATCAAACTCAATCTGGGTTGAAGCTTATGTTGGTGAGGTTCGCAACAATGATCGATTCATTCATTGTTGTTTTTGGGATTGGGTTGGGGTTGGGGCTGGGTTTGATTCTGAGATTGGTTCTGAGAGGAAGAGAGAGGAAGAGAGGGTCGAGACTCGACAAAGAGAGAGGCTGCAAATGACCTAATATGAGTGACCCTTGTTACTCTGTTAGGTTAACCCAATCTCCACTAAGATCCAACGGCTATCATTTACCCTCCCTAGAAATCAACGGCTAATAAACATACCTAGTATTAAAAATAAATAAAAAATAATACAAGTATATATGTACGGTTGGTACGGTAATACCGTATAATTGATATTAGGGTACCGATACCGAGCCGCGTACGCGTATACGGTACGGTAAACCGAACCGGATCTCCCGGTTACCATCTCAGTCGGCACCGACGGCGGCGGTTCGGCTGGTTTCGGCAGGTTCGGTAATTTCAGCCACACCCCTAATATTACTTATGGATTTCAGTACAGAAATTTTTTAAATGTCTAAAGTTTTATTTATTTATCTATTATTTTCTTTATAGTATCAAAATGCCCTGCTCATATATTTTTATAATGCATGCGTATAGTTAAATAATTATAAATTTCAGAAGAATAGTACAAAAGAGTGTATAAGGAGTTGACCAAATAAAAAAAAAAGAGTGTATAAGTCCACCGCCAAGCAAGAAAACAACGTAACTTTAAATAAAGAATACCAATACCAGGTAATTTGAAGGATTTTCTTCTTTGTCCTTTAAATGGAAGAAGCAGCTTGGCTAGATATTCCTATTGCTCTTCGTCTTGGTAATTCCTTATTCGATTAGTACTTTCTTAGTTTCAAAGGTTCAGATTTTATTGTTGATGGAGCTTGGCTAAGACCTCATAATCTCACTGGTGCTTTGACGACTTTGTGGGATGAAATTACATCCGTGGTTTTACCCAGGAGCGGATCCAGGATTCAAATGTTGTCTAGGCTAATTATAGAAGTGCACAATTTTTTTTTTTTGAGGTTTGGAACCCAGTGGGAGGCGTAGAAAATATCACCATTAGTCATTCTGCATTCAGTCAGTAACTAAAAATAGTTGAAATACAATTATACAAATATACAAATAATGCATGAAAAACACAAACCAGCACCCCAAAAAAAAAATTCACAAAAAAATGTCGAGTAATACAAAGCGAGATACATTATACATACATAGCAGACTTGAATTACCGCCGGACGGCCGGAGTTGAATCCAAAGTGCGATCAAGCAAATGAAGCGATAGAATTCGGAGGTCAGAGAAGAGAAGCTGAATCGAGGTTGAAATTGGGGGTTCACGGAGCCGATTTGGTCGAGAAGGAAGCACGGTGTCCGTAGCGAATAGAATCGGCGACGGCCGACGGCAAGGCTCTCGATCTGGGCCGACTGATTGCGAGAGGAGATCTCATATCTGGGAATCTGGGAAAACAGAGCACGAGAAGAATAGACTCACAGAGAATCAGAGATGTTAAGATGATCAAAAATTCGAAACAGGGGAGATCGATACTCGATAGAGGCATAGAGCTTCATACCTCGTTTACGGGAAGCCGGGAAGGAGAAAGGTGTGAGTTGCTGTCTTGCTGAGTGCAGACCTGCTGTGACCGAGTCAGTGAGTGTGAGTATGTGAAGTGAGTGTGAGGTACTGAGGTACTGAGGCTGCGACTGCGAGCGGTGAGGAGCAGCTGTTATCGAATTTTTTTTTTTTTCTTTGGGCTGGGTATGGAAGATATATATATACCTAAGGGTTTTTAGCCCAAAATCTTGTCTAGGCTCAAGCCCATACAGCCTTCTATGTCGGTCCGCCTCTGCCTGTTAGGTTAACCCAATCTCCACTAAGATCCAACGGCTATCATTTACCCTCCCTAGAAATCAACGGCTAATAAACATACCTAGTATTAAAAATAAATAAAAAATAATACAAGTATATATGTACGGTTGGTACGGTAATACCGTATAATTGATATTAGGGTACCGATACCGAGCCGCGTACGCGTATACGGTACGGTAAACCGAACCGGATCTTCCGGTTACCATCTCAGTCGGCACCGACGGTGGCGGTTCGGCCGGTTTTCGGCTGGTTTCGGCAGGTTCGGGAATTTCAGCCACACCCCTAATATTACTTATGGATTTCAGTACAGAAATTTTTTAAATGTCTAAAGTTTTATTTATTTATCTATTATTTTCTTTATAGTATCAAAATGCCCTGCTCATATATTTTTATAATGCATGCGTATAGTTAAATAATTATAAATTTCAGAAGAATAGTACAAAAGAGTGTATAAGGAGTTGACCAAAAAAAAAAGGGTTTTTGTCCATTTACACCATTTTTAGAGATTTTTTTCCCACTTACCCCACTAAGTTTTTTTAATTCACCCTTACCCAAAACACTCTAAGGAGGTCTTCCCTAATACCCCATTAAGATTTTTTTTTTGTTTTTATTATTTTTTTAATACCATTTTACCCTCACCTTTATTACTTAGAGAGAGAGAGAGAGAGAGAGAATGGAAGAGAGAGAAACCATAGGGGACTTCGCCGTAGTCCGATCACCGGCAGCCGGATTCCGGTCACTGGCCGCCGGATTCCGGCTAACTTCGCCGGAATCCGGTCACCGGCCGCCGGATTCCGATCACCGGCTACCACCCACCGGAAAGTTTTTTTGCCCTCAATAGACATCTATTGCCCCCCAATAGACGACTATCAGCCATGTATTGCCCCCCAATAGACGTCTATTGCCCCCCTAATAGAGGGACAATAAATGTCTATTATCCCCCAATAGACGTCTATTGCCCCCCAATAGACGTTTTAATTACCGAAATGGGAACTAATCTTCATAAAATTAGACAAATAAAACTTTGATTAAAGAAAAAAAATGAAGAAATTATATCAATTCAAAACGTCTATTGCCCCCCAATAGACGTCTATCAGCCATGTATTGCCCCCCAATAGACGTCTATCAGCCATGTATTGCCCCTCAATAGACGTATATTTCTCACTAATAGGACTTTCAGTAGCCAGAATGAGAACTAATTTCCCTAAATTCAGACAAATAAAACTTTGATTACAAAAATAAACAAGGAGATTATATCAATTCAAAATGTCTATTGCCCCCAATAGATCTTTAACAGGCCTCTATTGCCCTAATAGAACTTTCTTTTCTTTCTTTTTTCTTTTTTTTCATTTTTCTTTCATTTTTGGCTTCTAAACCAATTTACCAAAAAAAAAAAAAAAACAGAAAAATTTGATTTGGGCACCTAAGTCTTCTACCTTTTCTCCCTTCGCCAGTTGCAGACCTGGATTATGAGACGTGAAGAGATGGACGCCTCATAGACCAAGTTCCATCTGATCCATCTATCTGTTACTTTATTTTGCAAACTTCTAATTCAAAATACAATCGAATTCATCAGGCACATGGTATCGGAGCTGGTCAGTCTTGACCCCGAGGAGAGCAAATGGTATTGGAGCTCCGGCGTCGTCCAAGAGAGCCCCGGGTTTGTCACGTGTCTGCTTCACCAGGCACAAGGTGAACAAGGCTTTGATTATGATTTTCAGAGCCCGTGGGTGAACAAGGTTTCGGAGTCACCCCTTGATGGATTGCGCTCGGAGCTCCGCCGTCCGTGACTTGGCCAGGAGGTTCTCGATACACGCTGCCGAGTTGACTCGAACCTCCATCTAATTGTGGAACAGAAGACCGACCAAGAACTCGACCGGGTCTGGGTTCGACGCCACCACAACACAGTCGAACTCTGAGAGAGAGAGTTTTCTCCGATCTGCTTTGGAGGATGTGAGAGAGAGAGAGAGAGCGTTTTGGTTTCATAGAGAGAGAAAGTCAGAGTCTGGAGAGAGAGACAGAGAGGAGAGACAGAGAGCGTTTTGGTTTCATAGAGAGAGAAAGTGAGAGTCTGGAGAGAGAGACAGAGAGGAGAGAGAGACTACCGTAGCTGTAGTTATTTAATTAGGAAGTGGGCAGAATAGTCATTTCATTTTAAATTGGGTTAGTGGGAATAAAAATTTGTTGCTGGGGTAAGTGGGATAACATTGGCTCATTTTGGGGCTTTTGGTCAAGAACCCAAAAAAAAAAAGAGTGTCTTAAGAAAACAACGTAACTTTAAATAAAGAATACCAATACCAGGTAATTTGAAGGATTTTCTTCTTTGTCCTTTAAATGGAAGAAGCAGCTTGGCTAGATATTCCTATTGCTCTTCGTCTTGGTAATTCCTTATTCGATTAGTACTTTCTTAGTTTCAAAGGTTCAGATTTTATTGTTGATGGAGCTTGGCTAAGACCTCATAATCTCACTGGTGCTTTGACGACTTTGTGGGATGAAATTACATCCGTGGTTTTACCTATCTCACCTGGGATGAACGATAAGCTTGTTTGGCGTTCCTCCAGTGATGGTTAGTTGACAACTGCTTTGGGCTATAACTTTATGCTCAAACACCAACCCCCTGCACGACTCACTATTTTTTGGCATATATAACTGTCGTTCTCTCCTATCCCGTATGCAAGATCGTATCTCCCATATCTGTAGGGAAGGCTTCCTTTGAACACTCATGTTCCTTGGTGGGATATTTGTCATCGAAGTGCTTGAGCTGCCTATGACGGAAATATGTCCGGCCTCCAGGAATGTCGGTTTGTTTGATCTTTTTTTTATATTTTTAACAGTTTTGTAATATGTTTTTGCCTTTTGTCTTTAAGACTGATTTCATGTATACTTTTTCTTTGTTCAATACATTTGATGTTATTGAAAAAAAAAAAAATCTTAGGGAGTTCACAAGAAATTTATAAGCAGGGGCATTAGTTACAACTATGCCCAATTTGAGATATTTGGCATTTTGAACTGTTATATATACATGGCAATGATGAGTAACTTTGCAAGTAAAAAAAAAAAAAAGAAGAACACTCCTTTAACTGATGACTGTAGCCTGTAGGGAACATTTCGAGCTCTGACATTTGGGTATTGAAAGATTCATTCTTGTTCATGCTGTGGCTAAAAACTTTCGAAAAACGGCTTTAACTGATGCGGTGGAGAAGCTCAAAGCAGGTACAAAGTCAATTAGAACTTTATAACTAAACTTTATATTGTTGAGAATACGAAACTTCTGGAAACCACCTGAGGTGGTTATCCACATGGCCCTGATTACCATCGATGTGGAGCATATTAAGCCGTCCGTTTCCTGTTACCCTCTAATCGCCGTTAACGTTAGTTCCAATACTGAAAAAGAAAGAAAAAAAAAAAGGGACCACGCT
>BDJD01001169.1:128525-155053 GCA_002564525.1 Rosa multiflora | reverse complement strand
AAAGCACAAGCTTCCAATCTGTAGTCAGAGATCAACCCACCACTGTGAACAGTTGCGCTCGCGGCGGGTTAAGTTTCCCAAAATACCGATTCCTTCCATCTTAACCGAAATCAAAATCCAACTATAGAAACTCATAGAGCTCCACACGTATATAAACTTTCAAACCTCGTTTATCGCCGATTATAATCGGGGTCCCCGGAAAAAGCTGCAAAACCGACGGAAAAGAGCTTCGAACCTCCGTCACGGTTCATCGTTTCGAGAATTAAGTAACGGATAAATATCGGCGACGAAGCTTCCGCCGCTGCGAGACTCTGGTAAGTGGCCGTACGGAGGAGAACTCGGCGGGTCACTCTCGCGGATTAACGGATCGAAGAAACGGGTCATTCGGTCACCCCGGCCCATTCAATCTGATCTGGCGCTATTTAACGACCCAAAATAATATAGATATCGACGGCCATGATGAACCGGTGTTGAAACGGACGCTCTTTATCGCACCGCAACTATTTTCTCTTATTCTAAATGAATTTCTTAATTTCTAAACTTTTGAAATTCATAAAGAATAGCTCAGGTGCCCGAAATTTCGCAAAAATAGAGTCAATAACTTGAAGATTCGCTTAATAATATTTTTAGAAAAATTCCTCGAATGTTGTTAACAGTTATTGAGATATAAAATTGATCTCATTTAAATTTTTACGAGACTCACATTAATCACTGAACAAGACATACCAAATTAGGATGTGCTTGGTAAAATTTTTATGCAATATATATATATATATATATATATTTTAAATAGAAGTTGAATTCATTAGATCAACAGCCAAAAGCTAGAGTCTACCATAACTTACATAAGCCGAACTCGGCAGCAAAACCGAACTAACTATCTAAGCTAAAGCAGATCATTAAAATCTCTGGGACGCTCACTTTTAAGCAAGCCTATATAAGAATGTAAGAACCTCGCCTTCTATGAAAAGGAAATCATTCAATTAGTCTTCCCTTACCAATCACGCAATTGTGGTACAAGCAAGGAACTAGAAACGTCATAGAAGACTCATAGAAGTCCATGCACTCTCACATAAGCTTCACCCCAATAACAAAAATTAAACAATAACTATCTCCTTCCTTTTTGAGTTGGAGTGTTTACCCACAGACTGCTTCCTGTTGGGAGACTTGTGATGAGCATGGCCCTCCTCATGCTTTGAGGCCGTAGTCTTGTCACCAGAAGATGACCGATGACCTATTCTTACTACCAGTAGGTCGTCCTCTCTTCTTCTTCATGCTGCTAGAAGTGGACTCTACCTGCAAGACTAGATCCAATCCAAGGTTTTTAGAATCCAAAATGAGGTTTCTCTTACCCACAACCAAACTCAATTTCAACTTCTTAGGGGATATGGTCAATCCATCTTCATGTCCACGACGTTTGCCAATGAGGTGCTCTAGAGTTCCTACTATTTCCTGGAGGTCACGCACCATCACCTACCGCTTTTGCTTCGGAAACAAGACACTCAAGATTTCTCTGAAAGCTTTCTTCACGAAAGTGGTAGAGCGCGTTGATTGCCTGGTTAATGGAGGGATTAACTATCTAAACTGAAAAAGCAGTACGTGGCAGTAGACATGAAGTTCTCCCTTAGGTGGCGCTGCGAAGAGGAGAGCATTAGTCCGTCCGACGAGGCTACCACCAAGAAAGAAGCGATTAGAACAGACTCGGAAACAGAGGTTTGAAGCACTGTACGTACTAGCTGGCTCCGACCATAGTTGAACCTAGATTAAAAGGGAAAAAAAAAATAAAAAATTTAAGAAAAGCTCATCATGCCGTCTCTTTTCCTTGAGATCGAGAGAAGAGGCCGGCATCAAGAACCATGTGTCAACCATTATACGAAAAAGACATAAACCCACCTCATTAAGTAAAAATATCATGTATCCAAAACTATAAAAGAACCAAAAAAAAAAAAAAAGGCCACAGACCAGTGGAAACACACCATTCATGTTTTCTTTTGGTTTTCCTAGGTTGTTTTAACAATCGGTGTGACTAAAGGGGCATATATTTTAGATAATCAAACCAGATATATTCCTTCTTTCACATGTAGCTTGAGGTAAGCTAAAAACCAGACATGGGTTTTGTGAGGTGGCCGTTGTTTACAATGTTGAGTATTACAAGAAATTTAGTCCTATATAAAGGCTCACATACATGGATTGGTTTCACACATTCTTGTTCTGAAAACAGAAATAGCTAGTAGAGCATCTATAACAATCTTCAATGGCATCCCTCATTACTCCTGGTCAATTTTCTGCTAACCAAGATGCAGAGGCTCTCCGAAAGGCGTGTCAAGGTATGTAAAAAAATTGTGATTAGCAGTTTTCCTTTCAACGTACATTTCATCTCGCCAGCTTATTTACAACTAATGTTGATTAAATTCCTTTTGAAAGTACTACATGTGAATTTTCTGACTAACATGATGTTCAGGAAACACTCTACTGCAGAGTTATATCAATATATCCTTTCTCTAAACTGACTAATTCTAATGCAAATGGTCGAGAAACTCAAAAGAAAATCTCTTTGAAATTGCAACTAATTCTAATGCAATATATCCTTTCTCTAATATGATGGCAATGTCTCTATCGCTCGGTTATATCCCTTTCTTCATCCCATTTCGAGAAATAAAATTGACAAATCCTATGGTAAAGAATCGAGAAACTCAACGGCACAATATTTTGATATAGTAGTCATTATGAGCTGGCAACCGGTGTATATATCATCATGATTTGGAACTAATTAATAGGGTCAGCATTTGTGTACATGCCTCTTAGATGCGTATAGTGGACAGACTAGTACTAGTGAAGAAAATTTGATAGAGTTGAGAAAAGAATCTGACGTTTTCTGAATCCAAACAATAGCCATTTCAAGAACACCCTACTGTAATTGCCATTTGTCCTATTCTTTTACAAAGCCAACCAAGACACACATGACACAATCCCATTTGTGGAAAAAGTAGAAAATGCATGAATTAATTCATAATTTCAAATTAATCAAAAGGCTCAAAGAGAATAAAATTCCAATTTAAGCTCCATAATGGCCGAGCGACCTTTGCTATAAATTTGGGCATTGAAAGAGCCAGAACACAATAGTGAAAAGAGTCCAACAAAACCATTTTTGTGTTTGTGTGGGAGAGAGATAAACAAAAACTTCAACAATGGCTACCCTTGTTTCTCCTCCAAATTTCTCTGCCAATGAAGATGCAGAAGCTCTTCGAATATCTGTTAAAGGTGTTGCTTAGATCATCTCTTTCGCAATTCATCTGCTATAGATATTGTGTTATATTTTGAAATTATGTTGAGTGATTTATGTTTGTTGGTTGTTCTTTTAACGAGTAGGTTGGGGGACTAATGAGAAGGCTATCATCTCCATCCTGGGTCATAGAAATGCAGGTCAAAGAAAAGAGATCAGGGCAGCTTATGAACAACTTTATCAAGAAGATCTAATCAAGCGCCTTGAGTCTGAGCTCTCTGGAGATTTTGAGGTATTATTACTAATAACTACTATTAAGGTTGTAGTTTAGTGTATCCAAAAGACATAGACATCTCCGAAATGTTTTGTCCTTTTACTACAGAAGATAGAGGGACTGGTGGAAATGAGAATATTATCCAAGAGAAACTCTTTCAATGTAATAATGATTTGAATAACGTTTATGTATAAATGGTCTTACACTATGTATCAGTTTTCTGAAATTCAGATTGGTTTTTGACAAGGTTAAAAGATATGTTTGACTAACGTTTTACTGCATATCATCAGATTATTGCATTGACCTGTTTTCTTTTTGCGTCTTGGGTTAAAAGAAAATTCATCTCATTCTCTTTCTGTCGCAATGTAATTGAGTAAAGAAACTTAAAGTTCATATTTTCGGATGACATGTACAGAGAGCGGTGTACCGTTGGATATTGGATCCAGCAGATCGTGATGCAGTTTTGGCTAATGTGGCCATCAAGAAATCCAACACTGACTACAATGTCATCATAGAAATGTCCTGCGTTCACTCTCCTGAAGAGCTCCTAGCTGTAAGAAGAGCTTACCAGCTTCGCTACAAGCACTCGTTGGAAGAAGATCTAGCTGCACACACCACCGGTGATATGCGCAAGGTACATGGTTTAACCAATTTGACATGTTATTTTACCAGGAAATGTATAATGCTGCTGACTGATTTTTTATTGCACCTTCGAACAAGATGGGCAATACAGATCGACTAAATAAAAAGAAGAGTATAGGTGTTAAACTAGACAACTAGAATTGCTAACGGTGTTTTTGGCTTATGGTGGATGTTGCAGCTTTTGGTTGCTTTGGTGACTGCTTACCGTTATGACGGTAACGAGATCAATGCAAAGTTGGCAAATTCAGAAGCTGATATTCTTCACGATGCTATCAAAGACAAGGCTTTCAATCATGAAGAAATTATCAGGATCCTGAGTACAAGGAGCAAGACACAGATCATGGCTGCATTCAACAAATACAGAGATGATCAGGGCATTTCTATCAGCAAGGTAAGAACGTACAACAAATATTCAAGGCTTAATTAGAATACCCAATTGCGGATTTACATTGTCAATCTGCCCCAAAAGTAATTGATTTCTGTTTAACAATATTTCAGTTTTCAAGTGATTAATATTTTGTCTGTTTTCCCAGGCTTTGTTGGCTGAGGAAGCTAATGATTTCCAGAAGGCATTGCACACAGCCATTCGATGCCTCAATGACCCCAAGAAGTACTTTGAGAAGGTAACCATGCAAAACTTCATTTGTAATTCTCTGTTTCTAGATTATATTATCCTCTCAGACTCATATATTACCTGTTATTCAAGGTACTTCGCAATGCAATCAAAAGGCTTGGAAGCGATGAGGATGCTCTCACTCGTGTAATTGTTACAAGGGCAGAGAGGGACTTGAGGGACATCAAGGAGGTTTACTACAAGAAGAACAGTGTTCCTCTTGAACAGGCTGTGGCCAAAGACACTTCAGGGGACTATAAGGCCTTCCTCCTTACTCTGTTGGGAAAGGAAGATTGAATTCCTTCTGTGAGAAATTTAGAATAATCTAGCTAGTGCAGCTATGAAATATGAATGTTGGTTTTTCTGTCGGTGTTTGACGAGTCTTTATATTCTATGTTATGTCATTAATTTTCAAGCGGTGTGTAATCTATCTTTATCCATGTTCCTGGACTTGAGAGTCTTTATATGAAAAGAGTTTCTAATTTAGTGTGTAACTAGGTAAAAAGGCCCGCGCGATGTTGCAGGTTTTTTAGTCGCAATAATAATTAGTGTGTTATTGCAAAAAAATGGAATGAAAAAACAAAGAATAGCCAAAAAACTTTTATGTACATTGATCAGTAGATGTACAAAATATCGACTGTTTTGGTTGATTGTTTTTCAGGGACCATTAGCATTACAAAAAACATAGAGAATGGTCATGACAACCAGGGCTGATAAGTACAGAGCATGACATTGTTTTTAAGGACCGTCAGCATTACAAAAAACCATAGAGATTATCACAAAGTTACACAGCATGACAAAAAGCCAATACTTGATGATGATATGTGGAAGCGGATTTGAGAAATTTCTCGTAGGCCAGAACCACCTGCTTTGTATAGAGCTTCAACACCACTCTTTAACTTTTTCAAGATGAGGTTTTGCAACAATGGCTACGTGATCAACATATGGCTTGCTCAACTTCTTTGCCTCCTGTCACCCCAAAAATACTGTTGTAAGCTGTATGTAACAAAGTAGATAAACCAAAAAAAAAAAAAAATTGATTCGACAGAAATTTACCTGAAAGTAAGGATCAACAAATTCTTATGCTTTTATAACATGGGGAGCTAATGTACTCTTTGATGTATAAGCTTCAATAGACTTTGTTGAGGTTCAACAAATTCTTTCACCACTGACCACTGTTCCTTGACTGCAAGGATCCATTTCTTCAAGAGATAGGACGGCGAAGGTAAAAGGGAGGGAACTAAAGTTTAGTAGACAAAAACCGTAGTTGGTGTTCGCATATCTTGAAACCATGCACATAACGTGACATTTGATGTGGCAGACAAACATTGAATACTGTTGAAAAGAACAAATAATGGGACCAATGATAAAAAATTAAATAAAAAATTAACTAACGTAGGCGATAGCTTAGCACTCTTAATTTTTCAAATTGCAGGAACTACCTGTAGTGATAAACTGATGATAAGAACTTACTTTTAATCTCTGTCTTCATTACTTTCTTACAGCATCTCTTCGGTATATTAATGTGTAAGAAGGGCCTTGGATATAATACCCTGATCGAAGGCCATCAGATTCGATCTGATAGATAGGTGATGCACTATTTTATTTTGTGAAATAATGTTAAACACATGCAGTTAGGCTAATGCCTTTTTATTGGGAACCAAACATCATTACAAAAAACTTTAAGACCATCTAGCTATATACTCAATTTATTCATGAATTGCATATACTATCTGAAATACAAGCTTTTCTGGAAATTTGGTCTCCACAGTTCACAGAGGGTGTAGCATTACTTGAACTCCATGTTGCGGACGAACTGTAATGTACCTAAAAGGTGAGTGGACATAACCCGGGGAAAGGGTGAAGGAGTAGCGTTGCAGAATCATCGATAGAGCAATCTTTGCTTCGGTGGTGGCAAAGTTGAATCCCACACAATTTCTGTTAGAATAGTTTTCAAATTATAAAGAAGATAAATTGAATTGTGACTGATCACCACAATTCAAATTTCAAAAAGGATCTCAGATATAGGAAGCAGCTGGACAGTTATATTGGTGAAGCATTGTGTTGCTTCACAAGCACCAATCTGTTGTTTAAATTAAGCAAACGTTGTTAACTTGTTAACTTCTACTGGTGACTAATTGGGATATTAACTACATGCTTTAATCATTATCTTTCATAAATGAAAGGTTGCCACCCTTACGGAAGGGTTATCCCAATTAATTGAAGAGGCATATACATCCCTATATAAAGGGGTGATGCCTGCAGATTAGGGACATAACTTGATTTTCATATATCTTGAGACACTCTGCTGTATTCTTTCAGTTCCTCCAATCCATTACTTCCCTGCTTTAGCAAAACAAATCTGGAAACTATAAGCTACAGTTTTAGTTTCCAGAAACCTTGAGCCTCTTGTAACTTTCAATTGAGTGTTTGGTTGATCTTCGTAAGTGCAAGACGCCGATCAACAGTAGCAGGATTGCTAGGCTTCATTGTATCCTAAAGGCTTATTTGATCAAACCCCTTTGCACACTTGTTGTGGGGCAAATAAAGTCTAAAGCAAAGCGTAAATTCATTTGTGCCTTTGAAGCATTTTCCTTCACTAGCCATAACCCACAGACAAAGAACTTCAACATGGCATAGATTATTATCTCTGTCTCTTGTTCGATTTCATTTTCCTTCACTAGCCATAACCCACAGACAAAGAACTTCAACATGGCATAGATTATTATCTCTGGCTCTTGGTCGATTTGGTGTGTTCATGAACTTCTTTTAATTCAATCTGTAATTCTGTATACAACCCTGGAATGATGTAGACTGTAGAATAAGGAAAGCAGATATGATTGGAAAAAGCTTGCAGATAAAATCCCAACATTATATATGACCATGCACCAAATCCTTGCTCACACAGGGTTTCAAGTGCTCCATTTAACTCAACCTACATAAAAGGAACAAATGTAGTTTGATTTATACTTTCAATTCACCTGTTGACATATATATATAGGCTTAATATACCTTCACCATAAGTTTGTCATCAGTAGTGTTTTGATTTGGCAATGCCTTTTAGTAATAATGCTAAACAACCTACAGGTTCTTATTCCATATAATAAACTAACAATTACGAAACAGAAACAATATGCACTATACAATCTGAAACATCAGAAAGCAATTGTACTACAGGACTGTTTAAATTTTAAGATATTAAGAAGATCAAGTGTGCTTATTATGGCATGCGGAACTAAATATGAGCATGCCTTCTGAGGACTTACCATCAAATAACAAATTGATGACAGTAACATGTGTAGCTAATTCATAGCATGACTTTTCAAGGGAGCATCATATCCAATGCAAAACTAATTGGGTGATCTGATCTCCCAAAACATGATGAATGAGGGTATAAAGTATGAGTATGTGATGCATATTGTCAACTTTAACTTTACCTGAAAAAAAAAAAATTTGTTTGATCAAGATACTTGAGATATATATACATATGGAGGAAATATAGATGTAGATCATTTACCTGTGCAGCTATCAGATATATTAAAGGATCAAGCTTTTAATCTATCACACAATTACCTGCAAACAAAAATGGAAGGAAATAGTGAACTTAAGTGTGATCCAGGTATGTAAATGGAGGATGATATATTCCTCTGGTCTCTTTTTTTTATGCGAGTGGTAGTTAAAGTTGCACTCCAACGGGTGCTATTTGTGAAGCAACAATGTTGTGAATAATTCTTCGATTTGTTTAAAGTTCAATGTCTACCCTCAGGGTTAAGAAAAAGAAAAATTGAAAAACAGAAAAATCTGCAATTCCAGCCTAATAGTCAAAATAGTGGAGAGCAATTATAACTCTCGCATATGGATCAATTGATAATTTAATTGGAAAACCTATATATAAGGACCACTTTTATTCACTTGAACGGTTGAACTTACAAATACAAAAACTTATATGACTTCCACCAAATCGTTTGTTGAAAAGCAAACAACAAAAACAAAAGAAATCATAAACTGCAAAACGAAGGCACACATTACATGCATATTAACCACAAAAAAACAGGTTCTTGCCCAAGACTGCTTGATCCATGCCATGCAACACAAAGTTAAACTAAGATCGATGCATCTAACTATAAGTCCTGCAAGTCCCATACCCAGGGGCATGAATCACACTACATTGTATCTGTTCAAAGAAAAGCCCTAAACAACCTGCTATAACACCCCAAAGCCAGAAAGTAAAATTTGCAAAATGGAAATATCGGTAAAAGCATTAGGCATACGATAATATCAAAAGAAAATAAGTTTAAATGAATTCAGTGCTAATCCCAAGTCTATGTGACAAAAATGTCATTTACAAAGGAGCCGTGATGAACTAAAATGTGAGTGTCATTATTTCCATTCATTCATAATGAAATGTGCGAGCTAGGCATTTCATCGAACACCTTCTGTGCAATTTTTAAGCTCCTGGATGAACCTCTCCAGCTTGTCTAACCCTTTCAGTGGGGGCAATCATTAAGTTCAGATTCTAACAAAACGCTGTGCCTAAAAGAATGGGAAAATACTCTCATAGAGTTCGAGTGGCTAATTTTCTACTCTTTGTGCATGCAGACTTGGTGCTGGCACGCTCTGTAGGCATATATATTATTAATCAGAGTCCAGGGTTAATTAAAAGTTGAAAGAATTTGACGGTAATGTTGAAGCCCAGAAATCTCAGACTTGGACAAACGGGAGATAATTCTACTATGCATCCTCTTCCCTTAAACAACTTTAGAGTTACTGAAAGCATCATCTATCTTGCTTGAAGAATTATGCAAAGCAAGAAGTTAAAATTATTAGGCTTATATATAATTATATACCATGTGTGTCTGAGTGTTCATATTTCTTAGACTGGAAAGTCCACATTGTTGAATCCAATCGCACCCTGTTAGTACAGTTTCAAACCCAAGTTAATGTATCGACAACGGAAACGAATTTCATCAAACCCAATTCAGAACAACACAATAAGTAACAATTGGTTTCCCCCTAATCGTCTTAAAATACAAAATCAATGGTGGAAAAGAGCAAGAACCCAATTGATCGAGAAGAGCAAAAAAATAAAGTAAATACCCTCTTAAAATCAAAGAAGATCGCCACGTCCATAAAGCCTGTGCTTTGTCTTTCTTCGAGGAAGCTCAAGTACCTTGTGCTCAGATGATCAGATGCGAATTCACTTGGGTCAGGAGCGAAGCAAAGAAGAACACTGTCGCTCCCTCTGTCCTCTTAACCTCTCTCTCACTCTAGGCGGTCATTCGGTGGAGAAAAGAGAAGAAGACACACACGCCCAAACCACTCGGCGACAATATTCAAAGGGGTACAAAACACACCTGATTATGTAGGCATTTTGTATATAATTCGCATCCCTCCCTCTAACAAAACTCTACTCTGAAGAAGCCCAAGTCATGAGTTTATTCATTAAGCCCAAGTGTGATGAAGCCAAATCTGAAGACCATGATTGTTTAATTGCCATCTTCTTCTCCATCTAAAGTCAACTGCAATCTGCTTCTCTTCTCTTCTCCTTGCTGTCTTGTCGCAAAAGCAAAATTGAAGATCAGAAGTCTTTTCAACATCATGGATCAAGTAAGCTCATGCATTGCATCTCTTTCACAAAGTCTTGGGTTTTTCAATGGCTTCCATTCTTGTGTCAGCCATAATTAAGGGATTTGGGTGTTGGCTTGTAATATTGGTTTTCCCAATTGAAATTTACGTATGGGTTTATCTTTGCAATCTGAAATTAAGGGTATGACTTTATCTACTCCAATTGTGCTTAAAGGTCTCTTGAGTAAACTGATTTTCTTCCTCCTATATATATACGAACAATAACAACTTTACTACTATTACGAGATTCGTTACTTTCTAAAGGGTTTTTTGCACCAACAGTGTCTGGAGACTTGGGTGACTGACAATATGATACACGAACTTTAAAAGTTATCAAAGTGATACCCAGACTCAATTTTTCGTATCAACATCGTACCTGCTGTCAACTTCCGTCACGGCGCCGTTAATTTTGACCATATGCGAGACACGTGAGTTGCACAATGAGGGCAAAAAAGTCTTTTTCCCTCTATTAAATCCTAAATGAATAAATTCAAAAATAAAAATAAAAACTTTTTTTTTTTTACTTTGTTTATTAACCAAAGATCCCAATCCACCCGGGGGGGGGTGTTGGGAGAGAGGTTTTTTGCGTTTTCTTTGTTGACTCGCTGACTGTGAGTGTGGATCGTTATGAAATTCAGAAATTGGAATCTCTAAATTTAGGGAGAGAGCCGCAGTGGTGGTCGGGTTGGTCTCGGCCGCCCAAAACTGGGGCTGAGAAGATTGGAACTGGGCGAGGGACGAACCTAAGTTCCGGCCAGTCGAAGTTGAACAGCGGAGAGGAGGGGAAATAGGTTATCTTTTTTGAACCCATGACGCCAGCTTTGGGTCTTTTAGGGAATGGTGAGGCGACTACTGATCTGGTGGTCTTCGTTTGTCAAGTCACGAAGTGAGGAAGGAGAGTCGAAGGGGAGAAGCTTCATGGATTTCTGACGAGCTTTCCAGATTATGGCCATTTCGAGACCTTCAACCGGTGGCCGTAGCTTCCTCTTGACGTTGTGGACATCCTTGTGGTGTCGGATTGTCCCAACAACGAAGCATGAGTGAGAATCGAAGGAGAGATGGTGTAGGGATTTCACGGTGGGTTTTCTGAAAGAGTTTGTTTTATTTGAATAATTGTGGAAATCCTGATCTATCCGAATTGGTTAGTGATGACCAAGTCTTTAGGAAGACCAATTCTTTAGGAATTTCCCTAGAGAATAGCAGAAATAGTTTAGTTGTTATCATGATGAGTAGACTAGTCATATTGTAGTGGACTAGCTATTGCTTTCTTTTCGTAGAGTTGGTTGTAGGCTTACTATTTAAGCCATGCTGATCAGTCAATAAAAGTACTTTTGAATTCCAGAAAATCCTCTTCTTGTTTACTACTTTCTGTAAAAGATATTTTCTATCAGTGTTATCAGAGCCCCCACTGGGCCTGAGGTAGGGAGAAAGCAGCAGCTTTCAATTTGCAGCAGCAAATATCATGGCTACAGAATCAAATTTTGTGCAGCCTTCGATCCCAAAGTTCGATGGTCATTATGACCATTGAAGTATGCTCATGGAAAACTTACTGCGGTCAAAGGAGTACTGGTGTGTTGTTGAAAGTGGAGTCAGTGAACCAGCAGCTGGAGTTGCACATACAGAGGTTTAGCAGAAGAAATTGAAGGAGCTGAAGTTGAAAGATCTCAAGGCTAAGAACTATCTGTTTCAAGCAATTGATCGTGATCTTTTGGAGACTATTCTCCAAAAGGACACATCAAAACAGATTTGGGATGCCATGAAGCAGAAATATCAGGGGTCCACAAGAGTGAAAAGGTAGCAGCTGCAAGCTCTTCGCAAGGAGTTTGAGGTTCTCCACATGAAAGAAGGAGAGTCTGTTGATGAATATTTTTCAAGAACACTTTCAATAGCCAACAAGATGAGTGTTCATGGTGGAAAGCTTGAGAATGTAGCAGTGGTGGAGAAGGTCCTGCGATCCATGGCATCAAAATTTGATTATGTGGTCTGCTCAATTGAGGAGTCGAAAAATGTTGAAGAGATATCCATTGAGGAATTACACAGCTCACTTCTGGTGCATGAACAGAGAATGAAGAGCAATTACGTGGAGGAGGAACTCTGGTAGAGGTCGAGGATGGTTCCGGGGAGGACGAGGAAGAGGCAGAGGTGGCTTTGATGGTGGCAGAGGAGGCTTCGATAAGTCCAATGTTGAATGCTATCGATGTCATGGGTATGGCCACTTCAAATCGGAATGCACCTCCAATTTGCGTTATGGTAAAGGAGAGAAGGCTAATTTTGCAGGGAAAGAAGAGAAGGAGGAGGAAATTTTGTTGATGGCATATCATGAGGGGACAAATACAGATGTGTGGTACTTGGACTCTGGTTGCAGCAATCATATGTGCGGTAACAAGTACTTATTTTCAGATTATGATGAATTCTTCAAAGATACTATGTAGCTTGGAAATGATGCTAAGATGACTGTTGTGGGGAAGGGCAATATCAAGCTGAAAATTGGAGGTCATGTTGTTAAAATCTGTGATGTTTTCTACGTCCCAGACTTGAAGAGCAACCTCATCAGTGTTGGGCAGTTGCAAGAAAAGGAATACACGATCATTATGAGGAAAGGCTACTGCCAAATCATGCATCCAGAAAAAGGACTAATAGCTCAAGTTACCATGACAACAAACCGTATGTTTCCTCTACACATCCAACATGATATTCAAACTTGTTACACTATGCAAATGTCAGATGCAGCATGGCTGTGGCATATGCGTTATGGTCACCTTAATTTCAATGGCTTGAGAACACTGCAACAAATGAGTTTAGTGACAGGTCTTCCTTATATCACTTGTCCTACTAGAGTGTGTGAAGAGTGCGTAATTGGGAAGCAACACCGAGACCCATTTCCGAAAGCAGGAGTATGGAGAGCCAAAAAAGTACTGCAGCTTGTTCATTCAGACATATGTGGTCCCATCCATCCAGTCTCAAATGGAAACAAAAGGTACTTTATTACTTTTACTGATGATTTTAGTAGGAAGACATGGGTATACATTATGGAGCAGAAGTCTGAGGCTTTTGGCGTGTTTAAAAGTTTTAAGACTCTAGTGGAGAAAGAGTCTGGGAAGGAAATTAAGATTCTTCGGACTGACCGTGGTGGTGAATATAACTCAAGTGCATTCATGAGTTTCTGTGCTTCTTATGGCATTCGCAGACAACTGACAACAGCCTACTCACCACAACAGAATGGCGTGTCTGAAAGAAAGAATCGCACTATTCTAAATATGGTGCGAAGCATGTTGAAGACCAGCGGAATTCCATAGGAGTTTTGGCCCGAGGTAGTAAATTGGAGTGTTCATGTGCTCAATCGAAGCCCAACTGTTGCTGTGAAACACATGACACCTGAGGAAGCCTGGAGTGATCGGAAACCGGCAGTTGATCATTTTAGAGTGTTTGGGTGCATAGCATATTCCCATGTTCCGGATGAAAGAAGGAGGAAGCTGGATGATAAAGGAGTGAAGTGCATCTTTCTTGGGGTAAGTGAAGAATCTAAAGCTTACAGATTGTTTAATCCTATTACCAAGAAAATTATTATTAGCTGTGATGTTGTGTTCGATGAGGAGAATTCATGGGATTGGAATGGTACTGGACAGTAGCAAGTTCCACTAATTCTTGATGAAGGAAGAGTTGACAGTGAGACAAATCATGAGTTGGAAGCGCCAAATGAAAGTCCATCACCTGTGGTAGCAAGAATTCCAAGTGAGGTCCAGCCAGTAAGTCCACGTAGTCCAAGAGCTCAGCGTGAGAGGAAGAGGCCTGCTTGGATGATGGATTATGAGAGTGGAGGTGACCTAACAGATGATGAAGCAAGTGCTCATTTAGCTCTGTTTTCTGATTGTGATCCGATAACTTATGAAGAAGCTGCTAAGGAGACAAAGTGGAGAGAAGCTATGGATGCATGATATGCTCATATTTTCCTAATTTGTTATGCCTCTTAATCTTCATATTTATGTTTAGTTCTCCTTGTTTATGGTTCATTTACTTAGTTGAGTGTGTTTATAGGTATGACGAGCAAGGATGAGAAAAAAGAAGGAAAAAGAGAGGAAAAGGATTGACGGTGCTTTGCAATCCTAAAAACTGAAGCAGCCTCTGCAGAATGGCTAACTTTGAGGATTAAACTGTACTGATCCAGAGACAACCAGAAAATGAGCCTTATATGCACGGAAAGCTCCGAATGTCTAGTTTCTGGAGAATTTTACAGTTCGTGATTTCGATATCCCTAGAGGGAGATATGGCAGTTTAAGTACAGACAGTCCAGTCAATACGCGAATCTGTGATGTGTTTCTAAGAGCTCGAGTTTTCAAGGCCTGAATGACTTAGCAAAATTCTGGAAAAATTGATATAGCATTATGGACCGTTTGAGAGCCCAAACACATGTTTCCTTGGAATTTTAGGGTGCCACATCACCTTTCTTTTGTGCTAAGTTATTAAGGAGTTCCAGAGGCCTAAAGCAAGAAGGAAAAGTTGCATCTTATAAAAGGAGAATGTGTCAAGATGGAGAAGGAGGATTGACCATCAGATTCTCATCAAAGAAAGCTGCTGCCATCATGTGTTCACCTTCCATCTCTATTTAACAAGTTCTTTTATGTTTTTAAGATTTTCTATTATGTTTTCTTTGAACATGAGTAGCTAAACTCCTTTTCTAGGGCTAGGATGAGGCCCTAGCATGATTGTTTACATGTTTTGATATTCAATTGATGGATTATTAGTTTCTTTTCAGATGAATTCTTAATCTCTGCTTGAATTGTTGCTTATGTTAAAGTTCTATTGATTCGCGACCTTTAGGGCTTTGCATCTAGTTATTAGAAGATGAATTTGAGGCATAGCTGCAATATAATTCATATTAGCTTCATGTGATTAAGAATTGTAAATTACATTATTACTTGAGAAAGAATAATGATTTGCTTGATTTCCTTGTTTTCTAAAACATAATGAGTCCTGCATGTTAAATTTATACCTGAGAAGGATAAACTGCATAGTTAGGATATACGACCTTTACCCGAGAGGGAGAGAATCATGCACTTAAGGAAAACTATGGTCTAGAGTACCTGAGAAGGACTTAGATACGAGAATTATCATCTGGAGAAACGAAAGAATCCATTGGTTGGTTCAAAACATAGATAAGATTGCTTGTGGTTGATTCCGACACCCTAGGCTCATCATCATCATGTTCTTACTTCTAATCATTAGAAACTCTTTTCAATTTCAGTTTATTTAGATTTACTTTTTAAGTTTCTGTTTTCAAGTAATTTTCCCATTATCATAAACTCTTTCAAAAACGTGAAAATCATAAGTCCTAGTTTGAGTCATTGTGTTTGTCTTAGTCTATTTGTGTTTCTTGTTTTGTGTGTTTTTTGGTTTTAATTAATTTAGGTTTTCATATTATGAAATGACTTAATATCCTCGTGGGAACGACAACCCCTTCTCTTCCATTACTATACTACATCCACCCTGTATACTTGCAGGAATTCCATCAATGCAGAGATGAATTCAATAGAGAAAAATAATACATGGGAATTGACAAAACTCCCAAAAGGTCAACAATCCATTGGTGTGAAGTGGGTATATAAAACAAAGCTGAGGCAAGACGGTGAAGTTGACAAATATAAAGCGCGGCTCGTTGCAAAGGGTTATAAACAGAAATTTGGTGTTGATTACCAAGAAGTGTTTGCGCCAGTAGCGAAGCTTGATACAGTGCGGATGGTGTTGTGCTTGGCTGCTCAGAATTCTTGGCCGGTTTATCAGCTTGATGTGAAGTCAGCATTTTTGCTCGGAGAACTGGAAAGAAGAAATGTACATCAATCAACCCCTTGGATATGTGAAGCAAGGCTTTGAAAATCAGGTATATAGACTAAAGAAAGCATTATATGGCTTAAAGCAAGCACCAAGAGCTTGGTACAGCCGTATTGATGCTTATTTTGTCAAAGAAGGGTTTTGCAAATGTCCTTATGAGCACACACTTTATACTAAGTTAGAAGATGATGGCAGAATGCTTGTTGTGTGTTTATATGTGGATGATCTCATATATACCAGTAATGATAGCCTTATGTTGGATGCCTTCAAGAAGTCCATGATGGAGGAGTTTGATATGACAGACTTGGGGTTAATGCGTTACTTTCTTAGCATAGAAGTTCTACAGTCATCAGCTGGGATTTTCATCTCACAGAAGAAGTATGCACTGGAGGTTCTAAAAAGATTCAAAATGGGGAACTGCAATTCAGTTTGCACTCCAACTGAAGTGGGTTTGAAGCTTACAAAGAATGGGTCAGGAAAGAGGGTGAATGCTACACTCTACAAGCAAATAGTTGGAAGTTTGATGTATTTAACTACCACAAGACCATATATTATGTTTGCTGTGAGTATGGTTAGTCGGTACATGGAAAAACCTATGGAGGATCATCTGGTAGCAGTGAAGAGGATACTGCGCTACTTGAAAGGTACTGCTGATCTTGGAATCTTTTATAAAAAGTTTCAAAGTCCAAGTTTATGTGGCTTCACAGATAGTGATTATGCGGGTGATATGGATGATAGAAAGAGTACGTCTGGGTTTGCGTTTATGATGGGTTCAGGAGCTATCTCATGGTCAGTAAAGAAGCAGCAAATAGTGACATTGTCAACTACTGAAGCTGAGTTTGTTGCAGCTGCTTCAAGTTCATGTCAGGCTATTTGGTTACAGAGGATGCTTGGAGTTTTACAAAACCAGCAGCATGGTCCAACCATTATTTATTGTGACAACAGTTCAGCAATTAAACTCTAAAAAAATTCAGTTTTGCATGGGAGAAGCAAGCATATTGATGTGAGGTATCATTTCCTCCGTGATCTTATTAAGGAAGGAGCAATCGAACTGGTGTATTGTCATAGTGACGATCAAGTGGCAGATATTTTGACCAAGCCTCTCAAATCAGCTATTTTTGTGAAGTTACGTGGAGAGCTGGGTATGTGTTCTTAGAAAGAGGCTGTGGATTATGGAGTTGGTACTAGAGAAGTGAGCTGCTGGAGTTTTCTTTGTAAATTGATGTCCTAGGACTTCAGTTTAAGGGAGAGTGAAAGAGTTTGTTTTATTTGAATAATTGTGGAAATCCTGATCTATCCGAATTGGTTAGTGATGACCAAGTCTTTAGGAAGAACAATTCTTTAGGAATTTCCCTAAAGAATAGCAGACATAGTTTAGTTGTTATCATGATGAGTAGACTAGTCATATTGTAGTGGACTAGCTGTTGCTTTCTTTTCGTAGAGTTGGTTGTAGGCTTACTATTTAAGCCATGCTGATCAGTCAATAAAAGTACTTTTGAATTCCAGAAAATCCTCTTCTTGTTTACTACTTTCTGTAAAAGATATTTTCTATCATTTTCTTCCTTTTCCGGTGACCTTCGATTTCAACTCAGATATCAAAATTGGTCTACTTGTCGAGCTCTACATGCTTCTGCACTTGAATTTCAATTTGGTTGAGATTAATTTGGAGAAATTGGGATGTTTTGCAGGTTCGGCCACCGTGTGTGGCTACTGTGCAAGTCGGTGATAGTCTATTTTGGTCATTGCCCATAGCTTTGATCACTTCTACTAGCATAATTAACTGAAACTGAAGAAGTGGGTGGGTAGAAGACAAATCACTGGAGTTGAGAGGCAAAAAGTTGCCTACTGCTAATGCCAAGCAAACTGAAGTCAGTCGGAAAGGTTCGGAGATAGATAGCAAACAATGGACTTCCAGGCTAGAGAAGTGCCCTTCGAAGAGATTGATCCTCCTCGAATTCAAAACTGGTTACCTTAAAGAGAGAGAGAATTTAAGGAATTGAGTATTCTTAAAATAATTCCTCCTCGAATTCAAAACTGGTTACCTTAAAGAGAGAGAGAATTTAAGGAATTGAGTATTCTTAAAATAATAATAATAATAATAATAATAATAATAATAATAAATAAAATAATAATAAATAAAATAATAATAATAAAAAAGAAATTGAGGGCAAATTGGACTTTTTAACCTCATTTAACCAGTCACGTGCTATGCACGTGATTAAATTGACGGAGACGTGACGGAAGTTAACAGCAGGTATGACGTTGATACGAAAAATTGAGTCTGGGTATCACTTTGATAACTTTTAAATTTTGGTATCATATTGTTAGTTACCAAAATCTCTAGACACTGTTGGTGTAAAAAACCCCTTTCTAAATTACCTGGAAATAGCCAAAGAACTCTCAACTAGGAGGGCGTTTCATTTCTCCATTATGAATAATGAATTCAAATCAAATACCATGATAACAGTAAGTTCATGATAACAATAAGTTGTCAACGCTCGACCATAAGGAAATAACAAGTGTACATACCTCAAAACGAAGCTCACGTTTTTCACGCTATGGTATCTTTCTCCAATGTCCACTTCACAACTTATTTATATCCTTGTACTGTGCACGAAGTGGATGAGCTTTGGGGTGGCATTAATTACAATGACACACAGACAGATAGACTCGACAAAAATGAATAATTTCAACTACGAGTCCACAAAATAATTCAGTTGGGAATATTAATGCCTTCGAATTTAGAATCAAACAGAATACCGTTCGAAACAACACAGAGGATCAAGTAGTGGACTCAATCAAATTAGAGAAATGAATGAATTCAACTGTCGAGTCTGAAAGAACTATTCAATCACTTGATATTAACAATATCCAACCAAGGTCAGATATCAAACAGTTCGAAGAGAGATTATTCAGAGCACCGCCGTGCACTTGCACCAACATAAATGAATGGTTAGATTGCATTAAATACACTTTTTGTTTATTAAAAATAAAGTTGATAATAAATATCAAGGGTTGAGATTATTTTATAAGGGTTGGGTCACTTGCACCGTCGGTGCATAGAATAATTTCCATCGAAGTAAACTCTTAAAAGAGAGATGGTCCCAAGGTAAGGGAATCATAAGATTATAAATAAATTACAATGACCTTGAACTGGAACCAAATATCAAATTCGAAGAATGTTTGGAAATTTCGTCACAACCAAAATCAAACTAAATGATTTCAAAATTCCTTTTCAACACCAGATTGCAAATCCCACAACCTTGTAGAAATGGTTCACGCTCAAACTAATTAATTTCAAATTATTTGCCAAATCACTTGTAAAACCAAAATCTATGTATAGCTTGAAAGAGGTTAAAGTACGAGCAAATATTTATAACACAAATTTGGAGACCAAGGTTTGAAAACTAAATTTGGTGAAACACTCTAAATTTCAAAATAGATACCAAATTGAAAATAAGTTGGTTTACTGTCATAACTATAAACACAGTTTCAAAATTTGGTTCAAAGACTTAAATTCCCGTAGTCATCGAAATTGCAAAACCACTAACCAAGTAAATTTGCATTTAATCAGATTTGAACACAACTTTCAAATTCCTTGTAAAACACCTTGCAAAATGCTACACCATGAAAATGATGGTGTGTCCCCAAGTTCAGCTTCCTAGAAGGAGCATTGTGGAAAATACTTTGCCTTGTATAGCTTGGCGGTTAGAGATTGAGGGTTCGAGATAATTCTCCAAGCATAGCAATGTTATAAGCATAAAGGTTTTTGAAGCCCATACCTCCTTCCTGTTTGGTTAAGCACAATCTTTCCCAGCTTCCCCAATGCATTTTTTTCTTCTCATCTGTGTCACCCCAAAAAAAGAAAGCACATAATTGATGGATGTCATCACATAGGCCTTTAGGAAGCAGGTAATAATTCATTGCATAAACTAGCATTGTTTGAGCTACGGCCTTGATGGCAATTTCTTTTCCAGCACAGCTAAGAATATTGGCCTTCCAGCTGATTAATTTCTTGGACAACCTTTCTTTGTTGTAAGAAAATTTTGCAGTCTTGGATTTACCAATTCTCAATGGCAAACCTAGATATTTATCATGCTCTTCCTCTCATTTTACTTCAAGGATGGTAGCTAGTTTGTGGTACTATAGTTCCAGGTTGAGATTTCTACTGAAAACTACACTAGTTTTTGGAAATTTACCCTTTGTCTAGACGCCTTCTCATAAATCCATAGGAGTTGCTTGAAGGCATAACATTCTTCTACAGTAGTAGTGCCAAATAATAAATTGTCATTAGCGAAGAACAAGTGGTGAAGCGTTGGAGCTTGAGGGCACATTGTGAGGCCCGTGATGTGGTTTGATTGGACAGCATGTGTGATGAGCACAAATAGGCCTTTTGCACAAAGAATAAACAAATATGGTAACAAAGGATCACCTTGTCTAATTCCTAGTTTGGGTGAGATAGGGGGAGTTGGGTCTCCTTGTTGCAAGATTGAGTAAGTCACTGACCTGACATTGTTCATCACCATATTAATCCACGTTGGGTGAAAACCAAGTTTAGACAAAATTGCTTGGAGATAATCCCATTCTTGGCTATCATAAGGCTTACCGATATCTAACTTGAGAGAGAAGAAACCAATATCTTGATGCCTTAATTTGTGCATAAAGTGTGCCACTTCATTTGCCACTAAGGTGTTATCAGAGATGATACGTCTCGAAACATAAGCACTTTAAAAGGGTGAAATGATATCAGGAAGCCACTGCTTTAGTCTATTATCCACCACTTTTGAGGACATACAACAAATCACATTGCTAAGGGCTATTGGCCTGAAATGTGTAGCTTTCTGAGGGTCTTTGACCTTTGGAATTAAGAACAAGTAAGTGAAATTGATATTGTTACAAAGTTCACCTGTTTCGAGAAAGCTTCTAACTGCCAAGCAAACATCATTGCCAACAATGTTCCAATATTTTTGGAAAAAGAAGGGGGACATACCGTTAGGTCCTGGGCTTTTTGAAGGGTGCATTTGGAATAGAGCATATTTAATCTGCTCCTCCATGTAAGGTTGCAAAAGGTCATTATTCATGTCAAATGTGACTTTTACTGGTGTTGCTTCTATTATATGTGTAAGAGCATCCATATCACAACCCTCCATTGAGAAAACCGACTTGATGCATAAACTCTCACAAGCGTACAAATCGTGTCAAGTAAGGGAAATATTTTGACCTTAGTTTATCGTAACTTGGGGATTAGGTGTTGGACCTAACCAAGATAATCGGCGGTAGGATACTAAAAGCACACAAGAAAAATATAAAATAAAATAAAAACTATAAACATTCAAGGCACCAAACCTTGGCAATGCTTGGCTTAGTTCATACCAAGACTATTCAAAGCCACTAACTTGTAGCCTCAAGATTGGTATACACAAATGAGTAGATGGATTCAATGTTTGAGAGTTGATTTGAACTTAACAAAAAGTAATAAAATGCAAAGCGATTACTAAAAATGCAAAGAAATTAATAAAAGTGTAAACAATATGAATGAGAATGTCGGGTGCTAGGGAGGCTCCTTCACCCAAATCTCATGTGTCAGAAGCTAATATAATGTAGATGCAAATCTCCTACTTTGGCGGTAGTTGTATCCAAGGCGGTTCAAGGCTCAAGGACCAAAATTCCCTTTGATTGTATTCCTACTCCAGTTCAAGGGTCGTAGGAACTCACTTGACATGAATTAGAGCCGGTTCAAGGTGAAGGAATGGATGGATTTCAAAACTTTTAATTAGTGCGGAATTAGTTTAACCATTAAACTACTAACTAAACATCAAACTCATTCCTTTAACCCATGATTTTGGCTTATTATGATATGTATATAAACATAGCATGCTTAGTAAGGAAGAACAAAGAGGGAGTTTATGTTCTACTCACCCTTGGAGCGTGATCTCAATCAGATCCAAGTGAACCACCAAAGTTCCTCTCCTTGATCTCTCCTTGTATGTGTCTCTTCCACCTTGAAGCACCTTGGATCAAGAACTCCTTCTTGTGCTCCTTCTTGTGCTTGTAGACTCCTCCTTGATGTTACAACTAGAGTCATAAAATGATGTGGCCTCTAAGGATCTTCACCAAGTGAATCAAGAGATGAAGAAGATGAAAGGAAAGGAAGAAGTATGCAAGTGGTCTTCCTTCCTTGTGATAACACTAACTTGTGCAATTAGACAAAGGGAGAACTATCTCTTTTCAACTAAAAGATGATAGTGTGAAGACACACACTCCCCACTTACTTGCTTACTCTGTTTGTCCATGCTTTCACATTTTATAATAGGAAATAACTCCAACTACTAAAAGTGAAATGTTGACTTTCACAAAGCCAATATGTTGGCTGATCTATACATGCTATTGGGCACTAAAAATGTGTCTTGGGCCTTCATTCAAGTCTCACTTAGTGAACCCCAAGTCCACACCAAAACCCGACAATCGTTTAGGCCTAATAGGTTCGGTTTTACCCGAAAAACCTAATTATGTCCAAATAATAATTCCAATTAATTATTTGGTCATAACCAACTCTTGTTTAATCTCCTTCATATACAATCTCAAGGATCCACTTATATGGTATGTGATCTCTTAGGTTCTAATTAACAAGGCAGTGAAGTTTATAGAACCATTCTATTTTGTTTACGAATCAAAACTCCATTTTGATTCTCCCTTGTTATTAGGATCATATATGTTTATGAGTCCTCGGGGATTTCACAAGTCATGAGTGACGTCTTGCAACATATCATGACTACCCTAGTTAATATAGAATTACAAATAACCTATTCAATTGGAATTACAATACAATACGGTCCTTCTCTAACACAATGTTCTAAATCACATCATTGGGGTATGGAATTGATATGTCAACCCCCTAATGTGATTTCCATTCTTATATGATTCTTAGAATGTGATTAGAAACTCTTTTTTAATCTCATTCATTGCTTTGGCCAAAGACTTTTGAATCACATCTTTGAACATACACCTTATATACTTAAGGTTAGAAATTCCTTATTGTACACTCACATGTCTTTATGACCGAATTGATTACACCAACTAATGCATCAATCATATCCACTAAGGGACATAATATTATTGCATCATCAAGAGCTAATCCAGTCACTCATAAGACAATCATGGTGTCTCAGGTCAAAGGACTAATTTGTATTATTGCAATTTAGAGTTCAAGTTTGACATGTAAGTAAAACTTCATATAAGAACTCTAACAATCGCGTTTAGTGTACTCTTTAAGATAAGAGCACCCACATATTTGTATTAGTGTCTCCACACGAATGACAAGAGACATATCATCCTCCATATTGAGCATACATAGTATGTGCTAGTCTTTCCAGATTATCAATGTCCAAATTGATAATCCTATGACTAGGAACCTTTTAGGATAAGAGTGTAAAAGAGTAAAGGTCTCACTCATCTAACTCTTTAGATTAATTTTTCTTTAACTCATATTCCTTGGACCTTGTTCATTCAAATATCAATTATAAGCAATGAACAATAAACTTGCCCTTTTGATTAATAATCATTACAATAATAATTACATCAAAATGATTATTTTAGGACACTACTCCTTCACAAGGGTCTCTAATTCACATCAAGAGGCCTAGAGACTGAGGAATTAGACTATTAAGTGACATGATCGCACAATCACGCAACGGGTGTAAATCACCCTGCTTATAACCCATCGAATACGAAATTGAAGGTTTCTAGCTTAGGAATTAGAGGGGGTTAAGCCTCTAACTTCGTTCTAGACATGCTCAAAATACACACCCTAGAGTTGATTAGGCTCCTAGATATGCATTTTAACCCAACAAAAATAGATATAAGCATCCATTATATGAAATTGCATCATTACATTAATATAAGCATCTTTTACACAAGATTTGGACTAGGGCACACAACCCCAACAATAAAACTACTCACTACCCATCACCAAATAAAGCATCAAAGTGTATAATTTAAAGAGGAAAAAGTGAAGAGAAGTAGGGAGTAACAAGAACAAGCCACAAATTGCTATAGAGCAATTATGGCTAGTCTTGATTTATGGCTCAACTATTACCCAAATTTGACAGTGATGAAGCTCTTAATCTTGGGCTTCCCCTTTGAATCTTGTGAAATTGATGATGAGTAGTGGTGGAGAAGTGAGAAAAGATGGAAGAAAAAGAATGGAATGGTGGTGGGTGGTTCGGTGTTAGAAATAAAAGGATGAAGTTGGGGTGGTTGAGTGTGGTGTTCAGCTACTGTTGAAGAGAGGAAGAGGAATGGGGTCATGGTCTGGTGCGGCTATAGGAGGGTGAGAGGAGAAATAGAGGATAGGGTTCTCATAAATGGGAGTGGATGATCAATCAATATTGGTTCCCCACTTGTTGTTCACTTGTTCTCGGGCTGTCAACAAAACAAAGGAAAATGACTAATGGATAGCTGCCACGTGGGTGGTGGTGATGAGTAGAGAAAGGAATGGAAAACATTTCCCACATGATGGGTTGCTCAAATAATAGCTTAATTAAGCCCTTTAGCTTAACATGCAGCTCTGTTTTTATTAAACCAAATTTGGTTTAATTAGTTGTTAATTGTCCAGCTGCCCCCATCCCTAGTTTAATTGAAGCTGTTGTCATTTCCAATTTTGTCTCTTTTGTTTATTAATGAACAAGCTTCTTCTATTTCGGTGATTGGAAATTATTCTATGCACCGACGGTGTAAGTGACCCAACCCTTATAAAATAATCTCAACCCTTTATATTTATTATCAACTTTATTTTTAATAAACAAAAAGTGTATTTAATGCAATCTAACCATTCATTTATGTTGGTGCAAGTGCACGGCGGTGCTCTGAATAATCTCTCTTCGGTGATATCAACTCAAGGTTGGTTTTTTGTCGTTTTGTCGAAAACTCATTTTGCTCCAATTTCGCCTCATTTTCTCTTAATTTTCATAATTCCACTTATTTTCTACAAAATAAATAAAAATTGATTAATTACATAATAATTGACTTGAGAATTAACTTATTTATAGTCTTTTAGATACAATTACATGCATATAAATGCGTGTAATCAAAGACATTGGAAAAGCAAGAGAGCAGGAGCCTCTGAAACATGAAGTGTGGATTGTAAAATAAGGAGTGTAGATGTCTAAATAAGGAGTTGATTGTAAAATAAGGAGTATAGATTTCAGTTCAAAAAGACAAAACTTAAGATACTAATAAAAAATGAAACATAAAGTGTGGATTGTAAAATAAGGAGTGTAGATTTCACTCCAAAAAAGGAAAGCCTTTTTATGTGTGGGATATGAAAGCAGTGTCATGGACGACCCAAGACTGTACACAATCCTAAATCAATTCAGATGCATAGGGCACCAGACCCATACAACATCTCGGACAACTCATCACCATTATTGGAACCAGCAAGCATGGGATGGCTAGCGTGATTCAAAATTGCACCTATCAAAAACCACCAACTAATAACCAATTCTTAAAAAATATATATATATATATATTTTAAAGATTGCTATTACATATCTTTCTGCTGCTTTCAACTAGACAACTAGACTGACAGGCCCCGCCCCGGATTTCACCCCGAAATCCGAAGTGGCCCTGCGGGGCCGACTTTAGAAGAAATTCTACCAAAAATTTAGCGGAACTTCCCCTAAAAGTAGGGTACCCAAAACCTGTAGGAAAACATTTACACTTCTAAATCATCCATCCTTATTCTCCTGGAGCCACCCTGCTCCCCAAATCACAACATTCTCCAATTCACAATACACAAATCTCAACTTAATAACATTAATTCCACGGTCATCAGAGCAATTCTAAAATAGAAGGTGTAATAGAATAAAAAGTAAAGATGATAAAGGATCGACAAATCCTACAATGTGGAAGCAGTGATAACTATGCCTCAACTCCATGTACGCCCGACCTCAATTAATCTAGCCTGCAAACTGGGCATTTGAAACCGAAGGGCCTAGGGCAAAGTATTGAAAAACACGTTAGCGTGAGTGGACAAAAAATAAATAATTAAGATGATTTAAATGAAGCAAACTTAAATACTTTTCCCACTTATTTAAATTTATAAAACTTCGATGCATGCAACGTTTATAAAATATATTTCTTTAAACGCAAAATCTCGTGAAAACCTACCAGCCCTGCTGGTTAAGATAAATCGGACTAGGCCCCGCTAGTCAAGTAATAATAGGATATGGGGAAGAGATATCACCATACGGGTAAAGGAGCCCCTTAGGCTCTACCTACCCTCGACTGCCACTCACACATAGATTGTGTGAGGAGAAGAACTAATG
>BDJD01001169.1:104668-128379 GCA_002564525.1 Rosa multiflora | reverse complement strand
TCGACTGCCACCCACGTGAGGAGGAGAATAAGCTACCTCAACTGCCACTCACAAACACAAAGTAAGTGAGGAGGAGACCTAATCAAATGACCCGACCCGAGTATGGTGAGGAAAAACAATCGAAAACCAGTAAATCCATAAAGCTTCCCCAATATCTCACGAGAAAACAATAAGTATATTCAAGTGACGTGACCCTGCATGCCAAATACTCTCAAATTCAGAACCAACCCGAAAATTAGTGCGAGCACAAATTCTTTCGGAAAAATCTCATTTCCAATAATATTCCAGAGTATCTAAAAATTGACTACTAAATATAATATGAAATCCGGAGATCATCTCGGTAAAATAAATCGTTGAAAAATCACGTAAATCATATTTCCAAATAATAATCATATATTCAAAAATCCATTTCCAAAAGTCATACCGAGATAAATCATAATTAATCTCTGAAAATCATTATTGAAAGCAAAAGCACGAGATAAACCGAAATCAAATTCCGAAATCAATTCATATGCTCGAAAAGTAATATGATAATTAAAATAAAGCATTAATTCGAGGAAATAAACGCATGCATCATTATTTAAAACAAACGTCCACTCACAGTATTATCTAGGCGACCACGTGTATGAGTTCCTTCATCGAGCAATAGTTCGGTACTTCGCCCTGTACATAAGTATAATTCGTGAATAACGATTCGGCAATTACATACGATTCTAATATCTTATCCTCCTAAATCAAACTTCCAATTTCTTTCCCAATTTAATCCAACTTCACCCCTAATACCAACTCATTAGTTTAAAGGTTCTAGGGCAGAATCGAGAGAAATCCGACGGTCAGATTCTCGGAATTCAATGATCGACATCCCAAACTTCGGAATTACACAATCAATACAAAACTCCTTCAATTTCCACCAAACTTCACATATATAAGCTCTAGATAAAAAAAAATAGGATTAACTAGCTAAAAACAGAAGCCAAAGACCTGCCCTAAACGCCTCCACACGCCACCCACAGTGGCCGCGAGTGGGGCCCACGCGCCAGAGGTCACCACCTCCGATGGCCACCAAATTTTGACTGCAACAACTACTCAATACGCCCATCATTTTTCCCAACTACAACACATTCCAATTTTACCTTTAAGTGCACGAAATAGGCCGGTGAAATTTTTTTCCAGAAAATTCAAAACCCTAGATTCGGATTTCCTTCGATTCTAACTCCACACCGTGAATTGGAGCTAGAAACTTGAGGGAAAATGTTCCATGACTCGAGGTGCTCCCATTGCACTTGGTTTTATCGCCGGAGATGGAAGGAACCAAAAGAATTTGCCAGAAATCCCAATTTGCTACAGTTTTCTTCAAGCCATCGATTCTCACTTTTCCAGCCAAATCGCCGTGACCCAAGGGTACTAGCGTGTAGAAGAGAAGGAGGCGCTCCGGCGATGGCCTGCGACTCGTCCCCAGGTGGCCAAACGGCGGCAAAAAATGAAGGAGAAGGAGAGAGGCTGATGTGGGGGAGAAGAGAGAGGAAGAGAGAGAAATCGGGGTAGGTTTCCTGAAATGGAAACTTACCCTGGTAACTTTATATATATATATATATAGAAAGTTACCGTGAACAGTAATTTTAGTATTTAGGCTATAAATTCCACATACAAGCTCCGATTTTTACGTACCACATATGCACGCGCTTGGTTTAACGTTCTCTACAACTTTCATGAAGGAAATTTTCTCAAATTTTGACCCAAATAAAAAGTCAACTTTTAGGGCCACTAAAAGTATCGAAACAAAGTAAAAAGTGAAAGTAATTGTCGTTTACCGTCCAAATGACTAGTAAACTGATAAATTGAGGTATGGGACGTAACAATCTCCCATCCTTATAAAAATTTCGCCCTCGAAATTTCATGCCGGTTAGAAAAGAAATGGCATACCAATTGATTCAAAATACCATAATCTCAAAACCTATCAACTCTTCCTTAGATTAAGCTTTCCTTTTGGCAACCTCAAATCAACAACCAACAGAAACTCGTATGATCCCCACTACAAAAGCAATGAAGACATGCTTATAATCCAAAATTATCAACGACCAAAGTCAAATCACTTGTCTTATTGAACCATGTAGCACCATAAACTCGCAAGTATATGAATTCCGGTGTAAAAGAAAATTCATTTCAATGGTTAGCTCAGATAACACATGGTATTGACGTCACCAACCACCCTGTTAAAATTATAGCATTCATAACTTTCTCATAAAAGTTGCTTAGTGAAGATCCAACTCATTCACCATCAAAATTGTGATAACCACAAATTGGTCAATGCTAATCGACAATTTCAAAAAAAATAACTTCCTTAGCTACCACAAGAGAACACTTCCTTGTTTGTTTGTGCTTAAATTCCTAATCGAAGGTCGTTCATGTAAAGATCCCATAATTGTCAAACATACAAAGGTCAACCTCGAACGAATCTATAAGTTCTTAATCAAGTAGGTTATAGGGTCAATACACTTCTGTTGTGCTACTCTGATACCTGACTAAAATCATTGGTCCAACCTTGAGATGACGTTCCGAGTCGACTAAGAAAACTCATTTGATAGCTACCTTACTGGCCACACATATAACACCTCACTCTAAAACTTTTATAAATACGATAATGTGAAAAATTTTCTAAATCAAAGGTCTCAAGAGATTTACTAATTACTAATGTCTCCAATCAAACTGCTACTATTTCTCACAAGTTAGTACTCACTTGACTACCATGCCATGTACCATGCCTTTAGAAATCTCGTGCAAGCAAAAATTATAACTACTAAGTCTACTCCAGCTTGACGACTCAAGTCCGAAAGAAGATGCATCACACTCAAGTTGTTCTTAGCCGATGCTACAATTCTTTAATAGTGATAGATCTGAAATCTGGTTGAATCCATGTCGTTCTCGTTGATCTCTATTGCCCCAAATGATATTCTTAATTCATATACCCAGGTAATTCTCACTACCGAGAGCACCACAATCTGAATTACTAGATGCTAGACTCGAATTTTGATCAATCCAAAATAAAATAGATTTCTTAATCAGTTACGAAAACTCTCTCTTATAACTACTCCACCAGCCCTAAATAGAAACAACTCTAACCAACTGTCTGACAAAATCTCATGACAATTTCATTACAGCTACGACATTGCGGAAATTTTCCAAACCCTGTATGTACCAAATCCTTTAATGGACTACGATGTCTCCAACAACACTAGTAGATACTCCAAATCTGATCTAAGAGTTGACCAACTAGATTAGAAACTCAATACTTGAAACGAACGATTCTCAAACTGAAATCTTGCCAGTCATTATAATTTGATCGATTCCATAGCAACCCCGCCGAACTAAATCATCCCAAAAGAAAGGTTTACCTCTATTCGTGACTGAAAAACCTTATGTTTGAAGCAACCTGTAAATGGTTCGATAAGTAAGCAAAAGCGCATCGTGTTATGTGAACGTAAAGCACCCCGAAAACTATAGAGAAGAAAATCAACTCGTGAATTAAGAAAAAGAGATATTAAAGCAATGACGTAATCCACAAGCAGGAAAGAAATTCTTTCATAGTCCCCAAAATACTTATCGAGAAACCCATCATTGAATACAACCAGAATCCCGAAACTTGTTGACTAGCATCGCCCCGCAAGGAAAAACTACTACCAACCCTCGCCATAACTCAAAGATTTTAACTAAGATCATAGCCACATCGCATAGTACTTCCACTTGAATTACTATGGACACCCCGTGGCGTCACTATGACTATTTCTTGATCCCAAGTTCAACATTTTCACCCAATGAATATCCAATGACACTCAATAGTACCTTTATGCGCGATAATAGTGATTGCAACCATTGTAAGACGATCCAAATGTCCTTGATTTCTGAAACCTTTCAAAACTTCAATACTCCCCTTTTGTGCTCTTAATTGGTTCCAAATTCCAACTTCTCGCTACACGGGGCCATCCTCACCTAACAACATCAATAGTTTTTTTAAGATGAAGGACACCCGTCCAACATCTCGTATCACCTCCAGCGATACCAAGATCCGAAAGTGGTCCCACCACCTAACAATCAATTTCCAAATTCAACCCATAAGGGGTTTGACTCAAAATATAACTTAGAACTCCGGTCAAACTACGACCTGAAATACTCCCTGTGTCAACTGGGAAAAACCCACATCCTTAGAGTTACTCTTACTACTCTTATAAAATCTCAACCATTCCATCTATCAATTGCTCCATCAAGAACTTACCACTATTCACTTTCTATGACTTCACGATTCAGAAATCGAATCAAACTCCGTATCACATAGCAATTCGCTTGAACCACTATGGATACCCAACAATGTCACTACCATCAATCCCTGAAATTGCGTTAAACTATTTCACCTAAAATCAATAACCAAAGACACACACTCACGTACAATATCATTTACTGTGAGTTGGTTCTAATCCTCTCCATTATAAACCGACCAAGATCAAACTCCAATGCAAAACTTCAAGCGTCCCGCCTACTTAAACTTAAAATACAAAATAACTTCAAAAACTCACTTCTGTACATCTCCATACTCAGTACGATCCAAAACTTAAGAAAACCAGTTCATAACACAACGAGCCACAAAAATCAATTTCCTTCACTTAAACAAAACTATGTCCACAAGTCATGGTCAGGTGAACAACCCAAAGTGTCCAATCTTAGGATTTCACTTTCCTTACAACTCTCACTTAACATCATCACTTCCACCTTCTTAGTTACTTACCACCATCAGTGACCGAAGTCACATAAAAGCATATAATTTAGTTGTAACAACTACAAACTTATCTTCTCCACCCTCCACAGTTGAACAATTCTAGAATAAAGATAAATTAAATACCAGTGAGTGATTTGTACACCATGCCGACATAAGGTGTCCAAATGGAGGAATTTCCAATCCAATTTTTCTTTGAGAATTGCAAAGTATTGTTCCAAAATGATGCTCACAACAACAATCACGTCTATGTGACACGTCCCCTGAAACTCGGTTTAAAAAAAAATCAAAACCACTATTAGTATTAGTCCCACTTCAAATAACCATTCTGATTCCAAAACAATTATAGCAACCAAAGACAGCCCAAAGCTATGGTCGCTCAACTTATACACTCAAGCACGAAATCGAATTCCGATCTCGCACCTTAAACCTTGCTCCAATAAACTTACTGGCGTCGAGGAAGAAATAACCACAACATTTCCTCGAATCATACTTCTTAGCACAACTAGAAATTGTAGAGTAGTCTTACTCTACCATCGGTAGGGAAATGTGCAAAACATGCGAACAATCCGTTACTCAACGAAAACCTTAGGAGTTCGGCGTACAAGAGGCATAGCACCTAAAGGAACATCATCTAGACATGCACCTTACACACTTAATGAATACATCAACACCGAAGAGTAAACGATGGGGAACCGCTGCAGTCGGGCCATCACTCGGGAGGTACTGTGTAACATCAAGCATATAAGGTGACAAGATAGAAACAAGACTACAGAATCTGACAACCTGGCTCTGATACCAACTAACAGGACCCGCCCCGGATTTCACCCCGAAATCCGAAGTGGCCCTGCGGGGCCCACTTTAGAAGAAATTCTACCAAAAATTTGGCGGAACTTCCCCTAAAAGTAGGCTACCCAAAACGTGTAGCAAAACATTTACACTTCTAAATCATCCATCCTTATTCTCCTGGAGCCACCCTACTCCCCAAATCACAACATTCTCCAATTCACAATACACAAATCTCAACTTAATAACATTAATTCCACGGTCATCAGAGCAATTCTAAAATAGAAGGTTTAATAGAATAAAAAGTAAAGAGGATAAAGGATCGACAAATCCTATAATGTGGAAGCAGTGATAACTATGCCTCAACTCCATGTACGCCCGACCTCAATTAATCTAGCCTGCAAACTGGGCATTTGAAACCGAAGGGCCCAAGGCAAAGTATTGAAAAACACGTTAGCGTGAGTGGACAAAAAATAAATAATTAAGATGATTTAAATGAAGCAAACTTAAATACTTTTCCCACTTATTTAAATTTATAAAACTTCGATGCATGCAACGTTTATAAAATATATTTCTTTAAACGCAAAATCTTGTGAAAACCTACCAGCCCTGCTGGTTAAGATAAATCGGACTAGGCCCTGCTAGTCAAGTAATAATAGGATATGGGGAAGAGATATCACCATACGGGTAAAGGAGCCCCTTAGGCTCTACCTACCCTCGAGGCGCTCCCATTGCACTTGGTTTTATCGCCGGAGATGGCCGGAACCGGAAGAATTTGCCGGAAATCCCAATCTGCTACAGTTTTCTTCAAGCCATCGATTCTCACTTTTCCGGCCAAATCGCTGTGACCCAAGGGTACTAGCGTGTAGAGGAGAAGGAGGCGCGCCGACAATGGCCTGCGACTCGTCCCCAGGTGGCCGGACGGCGGCAAAAAATGAAGGAGAAGGAGAGAGGCCGATGCGGGGGAGAAGAGAGAGGAAGAAAGAGAAATCGGGGTAGGTTTCCCGAAATGGAAACTTACCCTGGTAACTTTCTATATATATAGAAAGTTACCGTGAACAGTAATTTTAGTATTTAGGCTATAACTTCCACATACAAGCTCTGATTTTTACGTACCACATATGCACGCGCTTGGTTTAACGTCCTCTACAACTTTCATGAAGGAAATTTTCTCAAATTTTGACCCAAATAAAAAGTCAACTTTTAGGGCCACTAAAAGTATCGAAACAAAGTAAAAAGTGAAAGTAATTGTCGTTTACCGTCCAAATGACTAGTAAACTGATAAATTGAGGTATGGGACGTAACATAGACAGATCAAGAAGTTTTAGTAAGAGAAATAATGTGATACATAGAAACAGACCATCTATATTCGAACTAATCGCTCACTTATTTAAGTGAGCCCATAAACTATGGAGAAATGTATGACATAGTATATAGGCCCCTACCACACCAGCCTATATTTTTCCCTTACCCTTCAAGCTAGGGCTAGGGGGTTTTGCCAGTCATGTTAGCCTCAATATAAGCAAAGTATCCTCAGAATAGCAAATCTAGCTCCCTGGAGAAGATGAACCCAACAGATGGGTTCTGATTTGGGCCCAAAGACTTAGCCATATTTGATCTGGACACCCAACTCTTATTAAGCACTCGAATCCAACAACTTCACACGATCGCCATCTCTGATTTCTTCTACAACATCGTCATTAACAGAAACAAGGTTGTTCTTCTATCGCTGACCAAGCGAAGCCGACTATTAAGCAGCCACCAAACCAACAGCCCACTACCACCTTGCAATTCTGGAAGGGGATTAGTGGATTTTGATTCAATGGGCATCTAAGTTTTGGAAACTAGCCATCGACGGTCAGTCCAGCAGAACCGCTCTTCACTAGCTTAATTATGAGCCTAGCTATTGCCACGGTTTCGCCGCCGCACTCTTGCAGCGCGCATCTATTGGACTCAAAAGATCCTAGTCCAATTTGCTTATGCGCAGAAGTACCAAGCCTCAAGCCTTCGCCGCTAACTAGTTGCCTAGTAGCCCAAGCAATCCGAGTGAGAGGATTAATGGAAGGGTAGAAATTCCGTGAGATTGGAATCGATCGAAGCTGGTGTGTTCATGTACTATTGATATCCCAAGAAGAGATGTCCACACCCTGAATCTAGAGGCCAGACCATCGACATCAAATTGCATCTCCTCTTCGGCGTTGAATTCTTGGTGATTGATGTTTGGGTGACGATCAAGGTCACCATAGATGCCAACGCATAGCCCATACCCATGAATTAGGAGGATGGTGATAGCAAGGATCAGAAGAGTCGATGGTGATTGACATTGAAAAGCAATAGCAGCGGAGCAGAAGACACGATTAGGGTTTAGAGGAGCCATAAGACTAATCCTTTAGACATATCAATAAATTCAGATGCATAGGGCACCAGACCCATACAATATCTCGGACAACTCGTCACCATTATTGGAACCAGCAAGCATGGGATGGCTCGCGCGATTGAAAATTGCAGCTATCAGAAACCCCCAACTAACAACCATTTCTTTTTAAAAGGGTTTTTTTTTTTTTTTTTTTTTTTATGGCCATTACATATCTTTCTGCTGCCTTCAACTAGATAGATCAAGAAGTTATAGTACGAGAAATAATGTGATACATAAAAACAGACCATCTATATTCAAACTAATCGCTCACTTAGTATGGAGAAATTTAAGACATAGTATATAGGCCCCTACCACACCTACCTATATTTTCCCTTACCCTTCAAGCTAGGGCTAGGGTGTTTTGCCAGACATATTAGCCTCAATATAATCAAAGTACCTCAAAATCGCAAATCTAGCTCCCTTGAGAAGATGAACCCAACATATGGGTTTTGATTTGGGCCCAAAGACAGCCCAAAGACTTAACCATATTTGATATGGACACCCAACTCTTATTAAGCACTCGAAACCAACAACTTCACACGACTGTCATCTCTGATTGCTTCTACAACATCGTCATCAACAGAAACAAGGTTGTTCTACTATCGCCGACCAAGCAAAGCCGACTATCAAGCAATCACCAAACCAGCAGCCCATACCACCTTGCAATTCTGAAAGTGGATTAGTGGATTTTGATTCAATGGGCATCCAAACTTTTGGAGACCAGCCATCGACTGTCAGTCCAGCAGCACCGCTCTTCACTGGCTTTATTATGAGCCTAGCTACAGCCACAATTTCACCGCAGCTCCAATTCGCTTATGAGCAGAAGTACCAAGCCTCAAGCCTCCACCGCTGACTAGTTACCTACTAGCCCAAGCAATCCGAGTGAGAGAACTAATGGAAGCATAGAAATTCCCTGAGATTGGAATTCGATCGAAGCTGCTGTGTTCATGTACTGTGGACATCCCAAGAAGAGATGCCCACACCCTGAATCTAGAGGCCAGACCATTGACATCCAACTACATCTCCGCATCGTCGTTAAATTCTTGGTGATTGATGTTTGGGCGACTATCAAGGTCGCCATAGATGCTAGCGCATAGCCCATACCTATAAATTAGGAGGATGGCATGGTGATAGCAAGGATCAGAGGAGTCGATGGTGATTGACATTGAAAAGCAGTAGCAGCGGAGCAGAAGACACAGTTAGGGTTTAGGCCTCGTTTGGTTCGCGGAAAGTAAGCATCAGGAAAGTAAAGTTGTTCCTTTCTTGTGTTTGGAATGCAAAAGGAAAGGAAATACTTTCCTGAAGCAAAGGAAAATAGAGGGGGGGGGGGGAATGGTTCCTTCCATACTCCAAGGCCTCGTTTGGTTCGCGGAAAGGAAAGTAGTTCCTTTGTCTTTCCCATGGGAAGGGAAATGAACTTTCCATTCCAATGTTTGGTAATGTAAGGAAAGTTATCCGGAAAGTTGTTAAAAAGTATGTAATTAATGGAATAAAATAATATGTTGTGAGTAATAAATGCAAGGAAAGAAGGGGGGAAAGTGATTCCTTTGGAGTATGGAAGGAACAATTTTCCCCCCTATTTTCCTTTGCTTCAGTAAAGTGTTTCCTTTCCTTTTGCATCCCAAACACAGGAAAGGAATAACTTTCCTTTCCTGATGCTTACTTTCCACGAAACAAACGAGGCCCAAAAGGAATCACTTTCCCCCTTCTTTTCTTGCATTTATTACTCACAACATATTATTTTATTCCATTAATTACATATTTTTTAACAACTTTCAGGATAACTTTCCTTATATTATCAAACATCGGAATGGAAAGTTCTTCGGAAAGTTCATTTCCCTTCCCATGGGAAAGACAAAGGAACTACTTTCCTTTCCGCGAACCCAACGAGGCCTAGAAGAGCCATTTGACTTATCCTTTAGACAAATCAATAAAAAAAAATTAATAAAAAATAAAATAAGGGACTTAAAACTCAATTCCTTTATTAAAAAAGTGATTGTCTACAGTACATTAATGTACCGATACATCAAGTAGATTATGTTCAATATAGAGGTAGACTAGCTCAGTACATGAGTAGACATGCATAGAGTTGGTCTACCCTTGTACTGAGTTAGTCTACATTTATATTGAATCTAGTCTACTTGATGTATCGATACATTAATGTATTGAAATATTTTCCATTAAAAAATACATTTATGATCCTTTCAAAAAAAAAAAAAAAGTACGTTTATGATTTAAAAGTTGTTGATGACTAAAGACTAATAAGACGAAAGAAGACTTAAACTCAATTGGCCAGCTCGTCAACAAATATCACGATACCAAAAAGACTAATGCAAAAAATGACTTAAAGGATTACATAATAATAAAAGACTGAAAAGAAACCTAAGTGGCCAACTCAAGAAAACCAATCATTGATAAGTACCGTGACGGTGTGATTAACGTGACAAATTAACAAGACAATTTCTTCCTTTCACATTTAGCCTGAGGTAAGCTGAAAATCAAACATGGGTATTGTGAGGTGGTTGTTAGCTACAAATCTACAATATTGAGTATTACTAGACATTTAGTCCTATATAAAGACTCGCATAATGTGACTGGTCTCTCACATCCTTATTCTCAAAACAAAAACTAGCTACTAGAGCATCTATAGGCTATAGCAATCTTCAATGGCATCCCTTATTACTCCAGATCAGTTCTCTGCTAACCAAGATGCCGAGGCTCTGCGAAAGGCGTGTCAAGGTATTGTAACAAGCAAAAGACATAGTTGTTGAATTGCATGCCAACTTTTCTAGTTTTTGGCAATTTATGCCTTGGAGTCAATTTGCCGTATTTTCTTTTTTCTATAATTTCATTTAAATTTTTCATTAAATTCACCTCCTGTGCTAGCATATGTCTGAGTAACTCCAACAGCTTCCCAATATCTTGATTTTTCTCTATTTTAGGAAAAAAATTTGGCTATTTTGCTCCAACAGAACCCTAAAATAGAGATAGTGATGAAAGAAAAAATAAAATTTCTTATATTTACAACAATCTGTAAAATTATGGAATCTGTAAAATAGAGAATTTGTTGTGTTGGAGTAGGAGTATTTTTGGAGATTTTAATTTTTACTTCTCTATAATAGAAAAATTATAGAGAAACTATTGGAGATGCTCTGACGCCTTATTTGGGAAATAAATAAACAAATACTCTTCTTACCTCCTCCAATCAAATATAACATTCAATTAATTAATTTTTTCTTCAAAATTTCCTTATATTGCCTATGTAGTTTTACAATTTACCTAAAATAATTAAGTAAAAATAATAATTTCTATACATGGCCCATCATTTAATACAAAAATTAATTCAAAATAATCTGATTTGGAATTTTTTTAAACTAAATTAATTGAATATTATGATATAGTTATTACTCTATGTTCTAACCCAAAAACCCTTGAAATCATTCTTTTAGCAAATTCAAAGAGATTCCAACAACATATGAAGATTGAGAACCAACCCTCTGATTAATTTTTGTGGAGGAGAGACTTACTCATAAGAGAGCAATATAATGTGATTTTGATTCATTCTTATTCTCGTGGTTGAAGAGAGATAAAAAAAATAGAGTAACAAATTGTTATATTTTATGTTCAAGGGCGTTTTGGTAAAAATAAGGAGGTCTACTTAGCTTTTCAAGTATTCTAAAAAGTACATTAGAGGTGTATTAAGTATGTGAGGTCCAAATAGCAAATTTGGAGGTCTAACTAGAACCACTCATTTGGGATTGCTTCGCTTTTAAAAAAAAATCAGTTTTTGTTCAAAATTTTAGATTTTATTGTGTTTGGTAAATAAATAAAAAGCAACTTTAACTAAACGTTATAGGTCACTGGCAGCAAATTTTAGAAGCAGTCCAGAAGTTGTTTTAAAAAGCTGATGTGGATCAAAATATGCTCTACAGTTGTTTTATGTACTAATAGCACTTTTAAAAATATTATTTACCAAACACGAAACTGTTTTAATTCACAACTGATTATTCTTACAACACAGCAACATCAGTATTTTTTTTTTTTTTTAAGTCACAGCAATCCCAAACTAGCCATGAGAACACTTACGAAGTTTTTATCCCAATACGATATTTTTGTGATTTCATATCAACATAAATGTGTTAATGGTGTTGCTTAGATTATTACTTTTGTAATTGATGTATGCTAGCTAATATGCGCATGAATTTATGTTGTTTTAATTAATTTATTTTTGTTGGTTACTCTTACATAGGGTGGGGGACTAATGAGAAGGTCATCATCTCCATACTGGGTCATAGAAGTGCAACTCAAAGAAATGAAATCAGGGTCGCTTATGAACAACTTTATCAAGAAGATCTTCTCAAGCGCCTTGAATCTGAGCTCTCTGGTGATTTTGAGGTATCATTACTATAGAACATTTTGCTGCATATCATCAGATTATTGCAAAAGAAATATCATATCCCAATCTACTTCTGTTCACTAGTATATATGCTACTAATTAAAGAACTTTTTGGGATGACATGTATAGAGAGCGGTGTACCGTTGGACATTGGATCCAGCTGATCGTGATGCTGTTTTGGCTAATCTGGCCATTAAGAAACCTGATGAGACTGACTACAATGTCATCATCGAAATCTCCAGTGTTCGGTGTCCTGAAGAGCTTCTAGCTGTAAGAAAAGCTTACCAGCTTCGCTACAGGTGCTCCTTGGAAGAAGATCTAGCTCAACACACCGCTGGTGATATCCGCAAGGTACATGCTGTTGGACAATTTGACATGTTATGCTGCCGAACTGTAATTTTTATTTTGCTTTCAAACCGGAATCGGTTGGTCAATGGATCACGTACATAAACACAGGAGTGAAAGCAAAAGGAAGAGCATAGGCAACTTTGAGTGCCCGTTACAGTTGATAAATTGTATTATTAATGGTGCTTTTGGCTTATGGTGAATGTTGCAGCTTTTGGTTGCTTTGGTGACTGCTTACCGTTATGACGGTAATGAGATCAATGAAAAGTTGGCAAGTTCAGAAGCTAATATTCTTCACGATGCAATCAAAGAGAAGTGTTTTAATCATGAAGAAATTATTAGGATCCTGAGTACAAGGAGTAAGACACAGCTCATGGCTACATTCAACAAATACAGAGATGACCATGGCAGTTCTATCAGCAAGGTAAGATAAGATGATCATTGATGTGAGGCTTACTTTAGACTACCCGATTTCGGATTCACATTCTCAATGTGTCAAAAAAGGAATTTACTTGATTGCTAATTACAATATCTGAAGTGGTTTTCGTGCTTTAATGATCTATCTGTTTTTGATTCTCTCTCTCAGAATTTATTGGGGGATGGGACTAGTGATTTCCAGAAGGCATTACACGTAGCCATTCGATGCCTCAATGACCCCAAGAAGTACTTTGAGAAGGTAGTAACCAAACTTTCATGTGTAATTCTCTCTCTTTTAGAAACAATTCCCTCCCAAACTAATATATTATCCCTGATATTCTGTGTAAAGGTACTACGCAATGCCATCATAGGGACAGGGACCGATGAGAATGCTCTCACTCGGGTGATTGTTACAAGGGCAGAGAGGGACTTGAGGGACATCATGGTGGTTTACTACAAGAAGAACAGTGTTCCTCTTGAACAGGCTGTGGCCCAAGAAACTTCAGGGGACTACAAAACTTTCCTCCTTACTCTGTTGGGAAAGAACTAAGATCCTTCTCTGAGCAAATTCAAATCAAGCTAGTGAGCTATGAATGATGCTGATGTTTTCTATTTGTGTTTGATGAGTGTTTATGTTCTATATTGTGTCATTAGTTTCTTTCCATGCAGTATTTGCAGTGTGACTATCTATCTTTATCAATGTTCCTGGAGTAGGGAGTTTTTCTGTGAAAGTGTCTAATGAAGGAATTTAGAGTGCAATATACCAAGTTTAATTGTTGTAATGTCTTCAACAATGCGGCCAAAAATAATTCATATACTCAACAGGGGCAGAAATCAAACCTGGCTATGTAAATGAAGGACTCCTAGCTACCACCAACATGATATGTGAAATGGCCTAATACTCCTTTGGAGCAAGTCAGCAGAACACTTGGACACAAAATATGCATACACAAACATGATATGTGAATCTCCACTCCACCTAAATCTAAGAACCCTTATAAATCCATTAAGGTAAAAGAACATGACAGTAACATATATAAATATATATATATATATATATATAAAGCAGTCATTATTTAGGAGCACTGATTGTACAAACTAAGAATTATCTGGTGAATGTTCAACAAACTTACTTACATACTTTCAGCTCAAAACGTCAATCATAGAATTGCTAACTTGACTACAGAAACATTTGGGGTGAATTTTCCTCTTTATCGATCTTGCCAAAACGAGGAATGAATTCCATACAATTGAACTTACTTTCCTAACGAAAATTTGAATCCAAGCACTGCAAATGGCAACTATTAGGAAGGGACCATTCTATCTGTAGCTCCTTGTTTCTGTTCAAAATTCTTGTCTTTTATCTGTACTGCTTCATGCATGTCTCTCAAAATAAGTGATACATTTCTTTCACCTTTTCGGAGGAATGGCACTAGGTAAGGGCAAGATTTTTAGGGCTCTCTAAATGTAGCACACTATGATGTCAATTACTGACCAAATAACCAACGAGCCACAGCTCACCAGCCCTAAAATTAACTCATAACTATCATTTGATGAAGAAATAGGGAGCTCCATTGAAATTCCACATCATTCCTCAATGCCACTTTCAACCCCTGAGGAAAATAATGAAAGAATGTCATCCACAAATGGCCAGATAGCCGGCATGAATGCATGGAAAGCCGCAAATATATCTGAACTGGACATTCTGAGATGATTCCACCTAATAAATGGCTGACAACATGTGACATCTGAAGACATAACATGCCAGGAGAGAAAATGTTTATATGCTATGCTCTGTAATTTGATTGCAGTTTTGCCTTACCTTGCTGAAATATGTCTGAGTACATAGGCACTGCACCGTCTCTTTTAACCTCAAAATCAGCATCAAGATCCTAAACAAAGCACTCATTAGGAATCAATGCCTATAACCTCAACATTCTCACTTTAAATGAAAGCAAGCACATGTTTAAAGATTAGAAGTCATGTTTGAAATGTTTCGCCACTCGAGTTCATTTTGTTTTCTCATACGTAGCTCATCGATGTTGTGGCCAGAAATCTCCTTGTAGTGTTTAGATACTTCCTGGAGATGGCCAGATGGGCCTTACTCCTTGTTGATAGTATCCTAATCACCTCAACATCTTCGATGGGGTTCGTCTTATCTGCATTCTTAATGGCTTGAGAAAATGTTGGGGCCTCAGCTTTTGCGTATGTCATCTTTAACCTGTGCTTCATTCCTACTCACAACTGCAACCAATAGCTGTAAAATGCAAATGCCACAAGAAAAATCTAACCTCAAAATCAGCATCAAGATCCTAAACAAAGCACTCATTAGGAATCAATGCCTATAACCTCAACATTCTCACTTTAAATGAAAGCAAGCACATGTTTAAAGATTAGAAGTCATGTTTGAAATGTTTCGCCACTCGAGTTCATTTTGTTTTCTCATACGTAGCTCATCGATGTTGTGGCCAGAAATCTCCTTGTAGTGTTTAGATACTTCCTGGAGATGGCCAGATGGGCCTTACTCCTTGTTGATAGTATCCTAATCACCTCAACATCTTCGATGGGGTTCGTCTTATCTGCATTCTTAATGGCTTGAGAAAATGTTGGGGCCTCAGCTTTTGCAGTATGTCATCTTTAACCTGTGCTTCATTCCTACTCACAACTGCCACCAACAGCTGTAAAATGCAAATGCCACAAGAAAAAGAAAAACACCGGTTAAAATCCTTCACATGTTCATGTCATATATCATATAAAAGCCAGTTCAGAAAGGGAAGCGCCACAAGGCTTCCCTTTTGCACTCCCTCGCATATCACCTGGAGGAATTCAAATAACACGAATGCAATGGCTGGAAAATTGTGTTTCTACATGACACCGTACCGCTATTAGCACACTCTGTTTGTCATTCTTCACTTCAAAATCAATATTTTATTATTTTCATCCCAACATGAGAATGGAAGGGGAGTAGGAATAGCATTGCCATTTCTGCAATAGATTTGCAAGAACAGTTTCTTAAACTACAGAGGTAAGGGATAGCATGTCCAGTCTATTAGTATAAGCGCCAACAAAAGTTCATATATTATAATGCATTCAAGCATCGAGAGGTTTCATTCTCTAACTTACTACTACTATTGCTGAAATTTCCCGGAAGTTTTGGTCACAAGATCCATCAGCCTTGTTGATTGCTAACAGAATAATTACTTGTCCAGACAGTGTTGGTCAAATAGGATGTAGCTAATTAAATCAGAACTCAATTCTAAAATTTATCATTGCTATCCCTCATCACCTGTTTTTTGTTCAATCACATTACAGACTACATCTGCATGTTCCCATTTCAAAAGTTACAGTTAAAATTGCAACAGAATCTTACATGGTTTACTCCATATCACTATCAAAAGACTCTTACCTAAGGAGTGCACGGTATTGTAGATTCACTAACATGAGTTCGTTTGTTTTGGTCCAAAATTTTAATATTTTATGACAACATAATTTTTGGGATGTTTAGAAGTTTAAGAGGAAAATAATGGTAAAGAGTAAACAATAAGGTATGGAACTCTTCCGTGTTTATGAAAACCGTACCATTAGATCTCAATAGCTTCAATGCAAACAGACATGCATAAAAGTCTTACTTGTCCAATGTATTTATAAGTAACAACTTAAGTAATGATGTGTAACAGGATGCAGTAATTTTGTGGACATATGATCATCCTGAAAGGGATGCTAAACTGGCAAGAGATGGACTCAAGACCATAAAAAAAAGGCATAAAACACTTGAAAGTGCTAGTTGAGATAGCATGTGCATCACCTCCTCACCACTTGATGGCAGTGAGGCAGGTCTATGGTTCACTTTTTGAATGCTCACTTGAGGAGGGCATTGCATCCACTGTTTCCCTCCTCCTCAGAAAGGTGAAAGCATATTGACTAGCTAGGAAATATTAGACTCATATACTTGATAAAGTAGAACATCACTATGCACGAATCATCTGCATGCCATTCACTGAAACCAGTGGTTTCTGTTCCTGCTTGGCACTCTAGCACTTACTAGACTTAACAAAAATGGCATGAAAGTGGTTCTTTGGTGGTCTGAGGAACTCCCATTATGGGATTCCTAATGTCATGATTCTTTTGTGAGGAAAGAGAAGATAAGAAAGCTATTTATCAATGAAAATAATGGAAAAGAGAAATTTCCCCACTGATTTTCTAAACAAAACTATCCCCAGCAAAACATTTCTCATTATAGAACTTCCCCATTATGCTTCCCAGCAAAGCATATGAAGCGAAAAAGTAACTTCAGTTAGCACTTTCAGATGAGGACTTATGATAAAGTTAATCACGAAAAAGGATATCTCAGTAGTAAGAGTTCACCACAATAATTCAAAGATGATCTATTGCATTGTGGGGACTTAAAAAGGAACCTCCAAAAACAGGTTTGCCTCAATGGGGAAGATATAAGAGCTGCTAAGAAGTTTTGTACTTAAATTTATCATATTAATTTAGAATGAATGATTCAATGAGATCTTTTTAACAACCTTACTAACAACTTGACATCAAAATTAAAACATATTAACAGTCTTGGTGGCTTGCTCAACTGTTACTAGTTATATGTACACACGTATCTGTAGTCATTAATCATGAAATCACTTCAAATAGTACCTATTAAATTTCCTTGAAAGTTATTGAGCTATTGACAAGTACTATTTAGGTCCTCTGGGTCATATTTCGAGTGATGCGAAACAAAGCAGAAGTGCATTCTAAAAGCTTAAATACAGAATATTGAAAACAGTTCAAGGTTCCCCAGAAATGTCAAGTCATTATCTCACCTGTGGATGTTTGATGAAAGAGTCAGTCACAGGCCTTATACTGTTTCTTGCAAGCGCAGAAAGGAATAAATGATCAACTGAGCCTTCTCACGCTGAGAAGAAAGTAAGGAAGAATCCAAACTGTAAGCAACTTCACTGATAGCAAGCATATTTTAAACAGCTAGAAGATGAAACTTTGTTACAACTGCCTGCATGTATAATCAAATATGATCATGACAAATTACCAAAAAAATTTGGAACAGGTAATGCATATCTAACGAAAGCAGTAAAGCTTTTGATCATGGTCTCATGGGAAGTACCTGGAGGGTAGTATGAGAATATGAGGAGGTATGTCCTATGAAGGTGGAGAGTCTGCACTAGAGATCTCTTGCAACTTTTCACTTATATACGTGTTCCAGCTGCTGTCCTCATCGATATCCGAGTTGGCTTCTGAGTCTGAGCCTCCAAGCTGTATGTGAGGGATGCGTAATATTTTTGGCCAATATCTTCCTCTTCCTTGTTTGCATTTCTCTTCTATCTCCGGGCATCTTTTGATACTAAGTTTCTGAAGTGAAAGAGGCAGGCCGGTGTCTGGAATGAATGCTAGCTTAGGACAGTCCCAAATTTCAAGAGATTGAAGAGAGGTGAGGAATTGAAGACCCTTGCTGAGTTTGATCAAATTTACAAAGTATCCGAACGTGAGTCTAGTGAGAGATTTGGGGAGCTGCAGTATTTGATTCTCATCAGGTGGAAAAGAGACCACATCTGTAGCACCTTGGATCCTCAACTGTCTAAGAGAGGTTAAGTGATGCAGCCCCCAACTGAAGAGTTGAAAAATATCGAAACCTGCTATATCAATTGATGTTACGTTGGCAGTAAACCCCCCCTCTCGTAGAAAAGGCACAAGACCTTCACAATGACCAATCCTGAGTATCTTAAGAGAGTTTAGATTGGAGGCTCCTGTTGGCGACCCTCCTCTCGTGAAGGAAACAAGACTTTTACAGTCCCAAATCTCAAATAAACGAAGATTGGTGAGGTGGCATATCCCCTCCGGTAAGGATTTAAGACTTGAGCAACGGAAGATATCAAAAAGTTCGAGACAATTGTTCTCGTAGAAGCTTTCTGTTATCGACTCTAGTTGGTCACTTCGATGAATTTGAAGGTGTTTGAGAGCCCTTGGTACATGGCCATTGAATGACAAGGATGTGAGGGATGGACAACCAGTAATGGTCAAGTACTCAAGAAAGGATTCGTCTTGCATCAAACAAGGAGATGAAGAAGAAGGTAATGAAGCCTCACCCTTCTCCCCTAGCAATGATTTCAATTTTTTGCACAATCGAATCTCTATTCTTGTTACACTTGACGGTATCTGATATCTTGCAAAAGATGTAAGGGAATGGCACTGCTGAATCCATATATATTTAAGAGAAGATGGCAGACTACCTTCTGGAAAAGATACTAGACTTTGGCATTTATATATTCTGAGCTCATGAAGTGACATCAAGTGTTGGAGTACTCTATCCTCACTTTGCCATGAAGATGCCAGCTCCTCGCAACCAGTAATCTGTAAATACGTAACACTTGTCAATCCTCTCATGAATTCCTCTATTTGGAGTCTGAACTCTGAAATACTAGCAAGCTTTACAACCTTGAGTAACTTGAACTCAACTGAACTTCTGTGCACCACTGCCTTGCAATTGTCAATGTTTAGTTGACATAGTTGTTTATAATTGGAAATCGAAACCACCAGCTGCATGCATTCACGAATCACAAGGTTGGATAGATAAACAAGGTTTGTGGGTAACCTACCCTCTAAATTGGGGCATCTTGAGATAGATAGCATTGTTAAGCAAGGGAAAACTCCCTTCCCTTTTACTTGTTCCCACGGAAACCACTCCTTCCAATGTTTCATGTCCTCAAATTCAAGGGTCTCCAACAGTGGAAAAGGCAAGCTACCATCTCCATAAAACTCAGGACCCACGCTTTCTACTTCAGACATTCCAGTTATGTACAGTTCTTTGAGAGAACATAATTGTCCAAGTGGAGGCAAGAACCGACATTTTTTACAATTCTCTAACCTTACAACCATCATCTCAACGAATGAAGGATATCCTATCCATTTTGGAAACGTCAAACCACCATAGCCCTTGATCATGAATTTTCTGAGCTTTTCATGAGGTTTTAACATGTCAAGCACCTCTAATTCCTTGTTTCCTATGCCATTCCATTCTAGTTCCAATGCATCAAGCCCTTTCTTTCCAGTTAAGTCAGCCCTCCTTGCTTCCTCAACATCATTCACCTTCTGCAGTCTTGAAATGGACAATGTCCCTCGAAGATTCAATAAGGGCCCTATCTCGCTTATCCCTGACTCGCTACCTTTGCCCACCAAAAACTTGCACAGTGTTTGTAGATTAGTCAACTGACCTAGTTGTGCAGGCATTCCTTCCAATGACGGTGCATGTGAATTGTTGAGATGCCGTAGATTAGTTAGATTGCTAATGTTCGTTGGTAGAGCCTTCAAATGAGAACAACTTTTCAAAATCAATGTCTGCAAGTTGAAAAGAGTGGTGATTGATTCAGGCAAACTAGTTATTTGTGTGTAAGAAAGATCAAGGTACCGTAGATGCTTCAAATGACCAATTGAATCTGGCAACTCAGTTATTTGATAGCCATTAAAAGAGAGCACCCGTAAAGACTCCAATTTTGGTACTAAATCAAAAGCAACCTTGCGAGGTAGATAATGCTGACGACCTTGTGGACCTTGTGAAATTGAAAGTGGTAAGAAAGTCCGCAACCGCTTGAATTTTAAAACATTCTCAAATTTTTTATCCCCATCATAGAGACCAGAAATGTAAGATGAATGTCGGATCCTTGGAGCACACCTACCATCCCATTTATCCTGCAGTCTGAAAAATGTGCCTCCAGCAGCCCATCGTGCCAAATCTCCAACAAGGTCATGCATTACATATCGTGAATTGTTCTTGCCCGAGTTTTGAAATAGCGACCGAGATAAGAGCTCGACAAAATAGTTGTCACCAATATCTTCCATCTGTGTACTTCCTTCTGATTGCTGAAGCAAACCCTCTGCCATCCATAGAAGGATTAACTGCTTTTTCTTGAATTCATAGTCATTTGGTAGTATGGAGCAATAGGCAAAGCACCTCTTCAAACTTGAAGGGAGATAATGATAGCTCAATTTTAATACTGGGAGAATGCCACTATTATCACACACAGTCCATAATCTATTATTCAATACTTCCTCCCATTTGTCAGTTTCCTTACAGCGTAAAACACCACCAAGGGTCTTCGCAGCCAAAGGCAATCCATCGCAATATTTAACGATTTTCTTAGTTAACTCAAAACTCGGCGGTTTGACATTGTTGACATGTTGCTGAAATACCTGCAAACAGTCTTCGTCAGACAGAGTCTTCAAATCATAAACTTCTGTAGCCCCCATCAATTTTGCAACTTCTTTATCCCGCGTTGTCACAATTATCTTACTTCCCTGTGCTCCAAGATGAAAAGTGGACTGCAAACTTCTCCATGAATTGTAGTCACATGTGGTTCACACATCATCTAGGACAATTAAAAACCTTTTCCCTTCTAATGCCTCACGCAAATTATCTTGAACTTGACAGAACTCATCCAAATCACAATGTTGGGATGTGACTAACTTAGAAATTGTTTTCGTCACTCTCTCAAGATTGAAGTTATCAGACACAGATACCCACACCTTGGGATTAAATTGCTTAACTGCAGTGAATACATGCCCTGCAAGTGTTGTCTTGCCGATTCCTGGCATGCCAACAATTGCAACTACGTGAAAACTGGTGATCGAAGGCTCATGATATCTAAACAAAAATTCAAGAATTGTTTTTTTATCTTCACCCCTTCCAACTACAGGTCCATCAAGCACATATGAACTTGGCAACCTTTGCCCCATCATAGTGGACCTAGGCTCAATATATATCAACCCCAGGTCGCTTTTCCTTTGAGATATACGAAGTAACCGATCATCAATCTCCTCGATTTCAGAGTTCATATTCAAGTTGAATTTAACTTTGGCAACTTTAGAAAAGATCCCTCGTACCTTGCTTGTGCCAGCCCCATTTTGCTGCTTGACCTTGCGTCGTAACATCTTAGTGGAAAACTTGTCCAGTATGTCCTCCACATCATAAGCCAAGTCTTTAAGATCATCCAGCCACAGCTCCACTGCCTTGCTCGTTAGTTGCTTCTCCTCTGCATCATACAGCACAGCCACAATGGTAGACAAAGTTTCCCTCCATTTCTCCAGCTTTCTGCCAATCCCCTTTTGGGTTGCCAAGTTGACAAAGTCGCCAGAGACCAACCTGTTCAGCAGCACCTGAATAAATGCCGCAAGAAATATCTCTCCTACTGCCATAGCTTCTTTTACGGAGGAAGCAATCAAAGCATGTGTGTTTTCTTTAGCCAAGCAATCAATCTAAAAGCTTTACTATATCAAAATTCATGGCTGGGGAATGGGGATGTTGCAAAAAGTCAAACATTGCAAATTCTAGCCATACACTCAGGACAAAATGGAGTTACCCCTTAGTAACAGTGTAGGGCCGGTTTTGCCCTTGAAGTATCTGCTGTTTTACATGCTCATCATGACAGCTGTGTGTCACTTTGTCTTTTATATATATATATGTTTCTTTCAACCTCTGCGGGTGAGGGTGGCAGTCAAACAGACGGAGAGAGAGTGATAGGGAACGGACATCTGAGAGAGAGTGAGTGACAAAGGGTTGATATCTTGGTTGTTGAGTACTTATGATACAATTTCAGTGATTTCTGAGGTTAGTCTTATATGAATATTGTGCAAATTAACACGACATTTCAGTCATGAATTTTGGTCTGAAACAATCGGTATGTTGTTTTTCAGGTTTTAGAAAGCAAAAAAAAAAAAAGGGTTTTGGTTGGGAGCTATAGTAACTACTTCACGCATCAAGTTTCCTCTATTTGCTTCAGTGATGGGATGCTGCAGTTTCTTTAATTGGTTTCTCTATTGCTAGAGCCTAGAGATCCCAAACTAAAAATAAAGCCCAGTTGTAACTAATAGTAGTCACCCTTCACAGAGCATTTGTTGGATGACGCTTTAGAAGATGATAATACCAAACTCCACTCCCTCACTCTTTCCATCCCCAAATTACCACCATGGACGCCAAGTTGTTACAACCTTTCAGCCCCCAACAGTTCAGCCAAAAGTACCCTAATGTCCTTAAGAGTTAAGACCCATTTCCCATTTGGTCTCTAAGACCATTTTTACAACTTCCAGCCATAGCTTTCTATCCAATCCAGTAAGACGAATGTCATTGAGGCTATCATGACTGTTGTTGTTGCGCTAAAGTTGACTACAAGTTAGTTAATAATTACTTTTTCCTAATCGAGCATAAATTGTGTATTTGAGACGTATGATCAGTGGCGGGCGCACCGTGGGACGAGTGGGGGCAGCTGCCCCCAGTCAGCTTTTGACATTTGGCAACTGACTTTTTTTTTTTTATATGGGCCATGTTATACGTTGACACTTTCGGAGATGTTTCCTATCTAATATATATATACATATATATATATATATATATATATTGACATAAGGACGGTTGCATCTCACCAAATCTCTATCATTCATATATAATTTTATATATGCAAAGGCTGATCCCTTTTCCCAGAGTCCTAGACGACCCTAGACATTTTCTTCTTCTGTTTGTTCTACTGAGAATCCCCAAACAACCAAACTCAATACTTCCAGTCTTTGATTCGAGTCCGACATCT
>BDJD01001169.1:72100-104494 GCA_002564525.1 Rosa multiflora | reverse complement strand
ACATCAAATGAGTTATCATCAACCCTCATAGAGAGTGAAAGATAAAAAAAAGAGTCGGGTAGAAATTGATTTGTCTAATCTTCCTTCTGATCCTGGAGAAAGAACTAAAATTTCAGATTATCATCCCAATATTAGGGATCAAAATAGAAGAGAGTATCTGCTAAGAGGTCCTTATCAGCCTAGAAATCATCAGTTTGTCCAAACACAGTGCGGAGAAGGGAAATGAAGGTTTGTCTCTAATTGGTTTAATGACTTCCCTAATTGGTTAGAATATAGCGTAGCCAAAGATGCTGCATTTTGTTTGTGCTGCTATCTGTTCAAATCAAATGTTGGTGAGCAAGGAAGAGGTGATTGTTTTACTGGTATTGGTTTTTGAAATTGGAAGAAAAAAGAAAGATTGCATGATCATGTAGGGAAGCAGAATAGTGTCCATAATCAAGCACTGCAAAAATGTGAAGCTTTGATGAATGAAAAGCAGCATATTCGAAACATTATTGATCAGAATGTACATCAATCCCGAATAGATTATCGAGTTCGACTAGAAGCTTCAGTTGATTGCATTTGGTTTCTTCTAAGACAAGGCCTTGCCTTTCGTGGTCATGACGAGTTAGAGAACTCAAGCAATCAAGGTAACTTTCTTTAGCTTTTGCAATTTCCTGTTGATCACAATGAAGAAGTGAGAGCTGTTGCATTGAAGAATGCTCCTGAAAATCTTAGATTGACATCACCTAGGATTCAAAAGGACATTGTTAATGCTGCTGCTGTTGAAACTACAAATGTTATTATGAGAAACATGAGTGATGCCTTTTTTTTCTATCCTAGTTGATGAATCTAGGGATGTATCTGTGAAGGAGCAAATGGCTGTTACCTTTCGTTATGTGGATAAAAATGGGTGTGTGATTGAATCCTTCATAGTCATTGAACATGTAGCGAGTACTACTGCAATCTCACTTAAGAAAGCTATAGATGCACTATTCTCTAAACATGGATTAAGCTTCTCTAGGCTATATGGTCAAGGTTACGATGGCGCCAATAATATGAATGGAGAACTTAGTGGTCTGAAGACCCTTATTTTGAAGGAGAACTCAAGTGCTTTTTATGTTCATTATTTCGCACATCAGCTTCAATTAGCTTTGGTTGGTATAGCCAAGAAACATGAAATTGTAGGTGCTTTCTTTGCATCAATTGGTAGTGTTGTAAACATTGTTGGGGCATCTTCTAAACGTCAAGACATTCTTCTAGAAAAGCAAGCTCTTAAAGTCATTGAGGCACTTAAAGTTTGAGAACTTACAAGTGGACACAGACTCAATCAAGAAACTGAAATTAAGTGTTCATGTGATACGCATTGGAGCTCACATTATGGTACTCTTCTAAACTTTACTATCATGTTTTCTTCCATAATTGATGTGTTGGATCAAATATTATTTGATAAAGTGAGTTCTGATCAGAAGCATGAAGCTTTTATTTCTTTGAAGTTGCTGCAATCATTTGTTTTCATATTCAGTTTGCATTTGATGAGAATTATACTTGGAATCACTCATGAGTTAGTGAATGCCCGAAAAGATGACCCGGACATAGTGATTGCTATAGATTTAGTGAAAGTGTGGAAGAGAAAATTGCAGACTTTTAGGGAGAGTGGATGGCTTTCTTTGTTTGAGCAGGTTGTTCTATTTTGTGGAAAAGAGAATATTAGTGTTCCAAACATGGATGATCAATATGTATGTCCAGGAAAATCAAGGCGTAGAGCTCTTGAAATGACAAATATGCATTACTATCGCTTTGACTTCTTTTGTGCAGTAATTGATTTCCAACTTCAAGAGCTAGATAACCGTTTCAGTTAGGCTACTATTGAACTTCTCCTTTGTTTAGAATCTCTAAGTCCTAATTATTCATTTGCAACTTATAATAAGCAAAGTTTGATGCGTCTTGCTGAGCATTATCCTCATGATTTTTCTGCATCAGAGTTGTTGTTGCTAGAATGTCAGTTAGAGACTTATATTGATGATATGCGATCTAACAACAAGTTCCAACAATTGCAAGGGATTGCTGATCTTGCAAAGAAATTAGTTGAGTAAAGAACGCATAAGATATATCCTTATGTTTATTTGCTGATCACTTTGGCTCTAGTACTTCCTGTTGCAGCAGCCTCTATTGAAAGAGCTTTCTCTGCCATGAATATTATAAAGAATCGAATTTGCAATCGAATGGGAGATCAATGGATGAATGACTGCTTAATTGTATATCTTGAGAAGGATATATTCAATTCCATTGACAATGAGTCTATTATTCAGCGTTTTCAAAACATGGCACCTCATAGAGGACAATTATAGATGTGGAAGTACTCTGCTTTTTAGGTATGTGCTCTTTTTTGCTTCTTGCAAGCTCTCTGTTTTGTTAAACCTTTTGTGCTATTGGACATTGTTTTTCCAAGTTGAAGGGCTGAGCATGATAGTTTGTAATGAATGAGTCACATGACATTTGCTAGTAAACCCTATTTCTTTGATTAATTCAATTCCATTTACAATGAGTCTATTATTCAGCGTTTTCAAAACATAGCACCTCGTAGAGGACAATTATAGATGTGGAAGTACTCTGCTTTTGTAGGTATGTGCTCTTTTTTGCTTCTTGCAAGCTCTCTGTTTTGTTAAACTTTTTGTGCTATTGGATATTGTTTTTCCATGTTGAAAGGCTGAGTATGATAGTTTGTAATGAATGAGTCACATGACATTTGCTAGTAAACCCTGTTTCTTTGATTGCATTCCTTTTCTTCTTCATTGGTGCAAATCTGTTAATGAATGAGTCACTTGAAATTTTCTATTAAACTCTGTTTCTTTGAATGAGTAAACTATGCTTCCTATTTGGTACAAGTTTATTAACAAATGAGTTACTTGAAACCTGCCCCCAGTGATATATATTCCTGCGTCCACCACTGCGTAAGATCATGAACATAGCTAAAATATGTTCTTAAGGTTTCACGGTTTGTTTGAAAATATGTAGGCCCAACTTTTTGCAAATGACTTGACAGAGGATTGGTTTTTTTTTTTTTTTTTTTTTTTTTTTTCCGAATTGATGGGAGGCACAAATATTGAGTTTCAAACAGCATGTGCCGTGTGAAACTTTTGAAAGGCAAAATGGATTCTCCTAGGCCACGTTTAGTTCACGGAAAGTAAGCATCAGGAAAGGAAACTTATTCCTTTCCTCCGTTTGGGATGCAAAAGGAAAGGAAATCATTTCCTGAATGGAGGGAAACTAAGGGGGAAAGTGGTTCCTTCCAAACCCTAAGGCCTCGTTTGGTTCGCGGAAAGTAAGCATCAGGAAAGGAAAGTTGTTCCTTTCCTGTGTTTGGGATGCAAAAGGAAAGGAAATACTTTCCTGAAGCAAAGGAAAATAGGGGGGAAATGGTTCCTTCCATACTCCAAATGAATCACTTTCCCCCCTTCTTTCCTTGCATTTATTACTCACAACATATTATTTTATTCCATTAATTACATATTTTTTAACAACTTTCTAGATAACTTTCCTTATATTACCAAACATTGGAATGGAAAGTTCTTCGGAAAGTTCATTTCCCTTCCCATGGGAAAGACAAAGGAACTACTTTCCTTTCCGCAAACCAAACGAGGCCTAAAGGAATCATTTTCCCTCCTTATTTCCTTGCATTTATTACTCACAACATATTATTTTATTACATTATTTACAAACTTTTTAACAATTTTCCTGATAACTTTCCTAACGTTACCAAACATCGGAATGGAAAATTGTTGGGAAATATCATTTCCCTTCCCATGGGAAAGACAAATGAATTACTTTCCTTTCCGTGAACCAAACGAGTCCAGGATTGTTGAACTGAATTAGAAAATATTTTAAAGAAGAATCAGGTGGTTACGTGGACTTACAAACTCAAAACAATTTTAGAGGCAGGAAGCCGTCTCTTATATTTTGCATTACTGTTTGATGCACTATTCTGATCAGTGTCTGATATATGGTGTTTCATCTCTATGATCAAGAATCAAATACTTTTTAGTTACATCTTTCATTATTATAAATTCTAGGGGTCGTCAATGGGCAGCCCTGCCCAAAATTAATAGGCTCGAGCTGGGCCGAGCAGGGCCAAAACATTTTTTTTTTTCGGCCCAGGGCTGGGCTTCTCTTAAAAATCAATGCCCAGGGCTTTTTAGAGCTGGGCCGGGCCGGGCTTTTTAGAGCTGGGCCGGGCCGGGCTTTTTAGAGCTGGGCCAGGCCGGGCTTTTTTGGGTGGGCAGGGCCGAGCCCATTATATTTATATGTCATATTATTTTGTTAAAAAAATACAAAAAGCTATGAAAAAATGATGATATGTTAATGATTGAACAAAATAAAATACAAAATTAAAAAAACGTATGGCCTAATGCAATAATTAGTTCAATATAACTACATAAAAATATATTAATACAAAAATTGAATGGGCTTTCAGGCGGGCTTTAATGGGCATATAACTGGTCGGGCCTGGGCTTTGAACCCTCCGCCCTAGCCCTGCCTCGTGCCCAATGGGCAGGGCCGAGATGGGCTTTGCTGCGGGCCGGGCCGGGCGGGCACCCATGGGCTTTTAGGCCCGCGGGCCAAATGATGACCCCTAATAAATTCTTAGCAACAACAAATCCGTGGCAAAGCGTGGGTGCCATTGCTAGTTTTTTTAATAAAGTAAATTCATGTACAATAACACTCTTATCGTTGGACCTCAGTTATATATTATAACTAGTCGCTGAGCCCCGCAGCAATGCGGGAGAGAGGGATCCAGGGTCAAAAACGACATTTCAACTCCTGAATGGCAACCTGCAATTTTGAGAAAAAATAAGGACAAAAATGACTTTTCTGCCATCCTGATATTCTCCTTGAACAGTAGGGACAGAAGCGTCTTTTTCACTCCCTCTTGTGAACAGTGTAACAGTAAACCCACGCTTAATATATATATATATATATATATATATATATATATATAATGATGCATAGCTGAGCAGATGACAGTTGACAAGGCAGTGGTTTTAGTTAATTGGTTTTAACAAAATGGAATTGTATATAAGTTTTGATCAAATCACTACATAGAACATATCTGAACAATCAATCTCCACCACAAACATAATAACATATTTCCATGTAACAAAACAATAAGAAGCTGAAACAAAATCGTCACTGCTTCCTTCTGAATTTGGTATAAGCAGTCAAAACCTCAGAGTCCCCCATAAGAATATTAACACTAAAATTAGAAGGGAAAATTTTGCAAACAGTACATCAACTAATTGCCACTAATAATTTCTATACATAAAGTTCCAAACCGAGCATTTTAGTGCACGAAATCTGAAGATAGACCCACTATCTAGACACGACGTCAATGACGTCGTTAGTTTCAGTGCCACCTTGCCTAATTTGAAGGGTAATTTGGTCTCTTCAAGTTTTTACTCTGAGCACCATTTCTCTCTCTCTCTCTCTCGTTGGGCACCTATCCTCCACACACACACAACACCCCCCCCCCCCCCCCCCACCAAAAAAAAAAAAATCCCTGATCACCTCTGCAATTCCAACCATTACCATCAATCCACACCCTTCAATTCTCAAGCTTCTCTGCCGAAACCATCTAATCACAATCCCGGTAATTTCTTACCAAACCAAAGCAGCACAAGATAACAACAGGGGTCTCTCATCTCATCAATCTCTCTCTCTTCTCCTTCTTCTTCTTCCTTTTTTTTTTTTCTCCTCACTCATTTCTCTTTGTAATCAGACGCTCATCAATGGAAACCTCTCCCATAAGAGCGACCAACACCAACCCAAACGCTCTCCCATCCCCAAACAGCCACACCTCTAACAGCAACAACAATGGACTCCAAACATCCCCAATAACCCTAACTGGCCAACCCCCGAAACCCATGACCAGATCCGACTTCGCTAACATACCCGACCACCTTTGTCCTGCTTCAAGCTCTACGAGCACCGCAACAACGCCATGAAGAATCTTCGGTTGAACCCTCTAATCCCAACCCTGGTGTTAAATTCCAATAACAACAATAACAACAGTAACAACAACTTTAGATTCTCACCGCGAAACCCAAAGATTTTGTGGCCGAGCGTTCTCGATTTTCCAGCGCTAGTGCTCAACCCCATCACGCAGCTCATACCCGACTCGTTTGACTGAAGAGACAGCGATCAAAGAAAAAGGGTTTGTCACCAAGTACGACGCCGAGGGAATCGAAGCCCCGACTGTTTCCCTTGTTCCCAATGAGGTCGCCTAATCTTCCTTTTGAATTACAAATGTTAGTCTACAAATCGGAGAGAGTCAGAAAGAATAAAATGAGAAATGTAAGCAAGTGCTCCAGTAGCGGCTCACTTTAAGAGGGAGGAAAAGTACTAAATTACCCTCTTATAAATGAGTAATGACATAAGAGTAAACGGCGTCATTGACATCGTGTCTATATAGTGGGTCGGGCTTCAGATTTCGTGTATCAAAGTGCTCGGTTTGAAACTTTATGTATAAAACTTATTAGTGGCCTTTAGTTGGTGTACTGTTTGCAAAATTTTCCCAAATTAGAAATATTTCTAGCTAATTAACAAATTGAAAAGGAAAAACTACCTTGTGTTGGGTTCGATGGCACTAGAGGCAGAGTGAGAGTTGAGACGCCCAATTTTTTGGGATGGAGGATATGATTACTTGAGTCTGGATAAGAGTCCAATTGCAATCCTGATGGTTTTGGGGTTCCCTCTTCTTTATGCATTCCAATTGTTTTTTGGGGAAATTTTATTATTATTATTATTATTGTTTTAGGGAATCAGAAAGTGAGAGAAATTTGCTATGTATTCTCATTGATAATAGTGGCCTCTTTATATAGAGGATTACAATGCATAGAATCTCAATCATACAAGGAAAGTAATCATACATTGAATAAGAATCTAGATCCTTCTAATTTAACCATATTACCACTAGGTCAAGTAACCTAGAGTTTGGGCCAAACACAAATTAGGGTTTACATGAACACTCCCCATTGTGTTGCCCAAACGCGGTGCTTCTCTCGTTGCCTCGTTGAAAACCTTGCCGAGTAACAAAAACCCAGTGTGACAAAAATAACCTTGGTCGAATGGGAAAAAGAGCACAACACACCCTTCACAATTCGAGACAAACATGTAGACATCTCCCTCTGATGTCTGCACCTCCCCTTGATGACTACGATCATGGGAGTTCAGATAATTTCCGTAAGCCAATTCTTGCCACATGTTTCTCGAACGTGGATTTGGGCAATGTCTTAGTGAACAAGACTGCCACATTATCCTCATATCGAACATAGTTTACTTTGATCTTGAGGAGTTTCTGTTGTTGCTGATTGTAGAAGAATTTAGGTGATATGTGCTTGGTGTTGTCACCTTTGATGTAGCCTTGCTTCATTTGTTCAATGCAAGCAGCATTATCCTCATAAATGCTTGTTGGCTCATCTGTAGTAGACTTTATACCACAATTGCTTCGAACATGCGTAACTATGGATCGAAGCCATATACATTCACGAACTGCTTTGTGAAGAACAATAATCTCTGCATGATTCGAAGAGTTAGCGACTAAGGTCTGCTTTGTAGACCTCCAAGATATCACGGTCTTTCCCATGGTGAAAACGTAACCAGTTTGGGAGAGACCTTTGTGTGGGTCATAGAGGTACCCAGCATCAGCAAAACCTATCAAAACACTTATATCGTTTTGGGATGGGGAAAGGGAACGCAGTCCACCATATGTGGCGTCCCTGACACTAGATGGGTCCGAATCCATCGTCTCTCTGTAGGGATAGAATAAGCTCATATCAATTGTACCACTTAGGTATCGAAAGATATCTTTAACACCAGTCCAATGACGTCATGTTGGCGCAGAGCTATATCTAGCTAGCAAGTTCACAGCGAATGAGATATTCGGTCTTGTGCATTGTGCTAAGTACAATAATGCGCCTATTGCACTTAAGTAGGGCACTTCTGCCTCTAGCACTTCTTGGTCGTCATCTTTTGGACGGAATTGATCCTTCTTTGGATCAAGACTACGGACGACCATTGGAGTGCTTGAAGGCTTGATCTTGTCAGTGTTGAAATGCCTAAGCATCTTTTGGGTATAAGCTGATTGATGAATCAGGATACCATCTCTACGGTGCTCAAGTTTTAAACAGAGACAAAACCGTGTTTTCCCAAGATCTTTCATCTCAAACTCGGATTTCAAGTGTTTAGTGATTTCCCTTAACTCTTTAAGGGTGCCAATTATGTTCATGTCATCGACATAAACCGCTACTATTTCAAATCTGGAACTTGTCATTTTTATGAACACACAAGGACATAGTTCATTGTTGACATATCCCTTTCCAATCAAGTAGTCACTTAGATAGTTATACCACATCTGTCCGGATTGTTTCAATTGATATAGTGAGCGTTTCAATCTAAACGCAAACGCGCTCCATGGTTTGGAGCCACTTGATTTGGGTAACTGAAGTCCATCTGGGACCTTCATTTATATTTCCATATCTAGATCCTCATATAGATACGCAGTAACCACATCCATAAGCTACATGTTCAGTTTTTCGAAAACTACCAAACTGACAAGGTAGCGGAACGTTATTACGTCCATTACGGGAGAATAGGTCTCCTCGTAGTCTATTCCAGGGCGTTGTGAGAAGCCTTGCGCCATAAGGCGAGCTTTGTACCTTACAATCACATTTTTCTTATTACGCTTTCTAACGAATACCCATTTGTGACCAACTGGTTTGGTGTTGGGCGGTATTGGTACAACATTGCCAAATACCTTTCTTTTCGCTAGAGAATCAAGTTTTGCCTGGATCACATCTTTCCATTTTGGCCAGTCAGCTCTACGTTAGCATTCAGCAACGGAGTGTGGTTCGATGTCATTAGTCTTAATAATCTCACGTGCCACTGAATACACGAATACATCATCAATGATGATGGAGTTTCTTTCTCACGTCCCATGTACACTAGTGCAATTAACAGAGATCTCTACGTTCTCAGGGATAGGTTCTAACATTGAGGCGTCCCCCAATGATGTCTCTTGGACATAACCATAATCCGAAACATTCTCATGGGACGGATTTTGAGTATCGATGATCAAAGGGTTTGTTTGTGCCTCATTCGCTCTCTTTCTAGATCTAGTATTCTTCGAACCAATTGGTCTACCGCGTTTCGTTGCGGGACCTATGGCCATAGACGCCACATCATTACCATCCTGGGCAATGGAGCCATCTCCTGGTGTCACAGGAGTGGCGTAATGTCCATTATTCGGGACATTAATCCTTGCAGGCACGTTTGCAGTAGGTATGTGTGATCTCGTCACTTTGGCAACATCAGAAAATGCATTAGGCAGAGTGTCTGCTACTTTCTAGAGCTCGATTATTCTTCGCACTTCAAATTCGGACTGTGTGATTCGGGGATCGAGGTGAGACATAGTGGGGACAAACCATGACAATTCATGTCGTTCCTGTTGAACATATGTGTTCTTATCTCCCCCTAACGATGGGAAGACTGTCTCATCAAAGTGACAATCTGTAAATCTAGCGGTAAAGAGATTGTCTGTCAAGGGTTTAAGATAGCGGACGATGGTTCGAGATTCATATCCAACATAAATGCCCATTCGTCGTTGTGGACTCATCTTAGTACGTTGTGGCGGCCTAATAGGCACATAAATGGCACACCAAAAATGCGTAAGTGCGAGATATCAGGCTCGTACCCAGTCACTAGCTATAACACAGAGTAAGATTGGGTTGCAGTGGGTCGTAGACGAATTAGCGTCGTTGCATGCAATATTGCATATCCCCAAGCAGAAACAGGGAGATTGGTGCGCATAACCAGTGTCCGCGTTATCATCTATAGTCATTTGATAGTAGCTTTTGCGAGACCATTTTGGGTACGCAATAGTCATCGAACGTTTTCGATGCTCTATATTAATCCCTTGTGACATGCAATAGTCATCGAACGTTTTCGATGTAAACTCCCCAGCGTTATCAAGTCGAATCGACTTAATAGGATGATCAGGTAGTAAGCCGATAGACGGATAATCTGGGCGAGGAGTTTAGCAAAAGCAGCATTGCAAGTGGACAGCAGCGCGACATGTGACCAGCGTGTCGACACATCAACCAATACCATAAAGTATTTAAAAGGTCCACATGATGGTTGAATTGGTCCATAGATATCCCCTTGGATTCTCTGTAAGAACGGAATGAGTATTTTGGGATCCTTTGCGTAGGATAGTCTCGATCCTAATTTTCTGAAAGAACAGGCTTTGCAAAATGAGCGAGGGGCCTTAGAGGCAACCAATGAGGATGTTGGTTGGGCCTGAGCGTCTATAGCGCAATTAGAAGCAAAATGTGTGACTACATCTCCCATCATGGCATTGGAGCCATGGGAATTATTATGTATGGCGTCATGACCATTAGGAGGAACAACCATGGCATCATGCTCATGTTGGTGCCATTGATGGCATCATCACATGGGACTTAGGCGGCCCTATGGCATCCCAAGACGGTTGCAGCGCCAGATGCTGCAATTGTTGCTGTCTTGCTAAGTCCAGGAATCAATTTTCGATTCTTGCTTCTTCTCACTCTGAAGAATGGATGTCCATGTGAAGTCTTTAGTATACGGAGCATCATATCACGACTAGGATGCCCTAGTCGGTCATGCTAAAGCCAATATATGTCTGAATCCAAGAGATCTTCTCATATCACATTATTGGATTCAATTGGTCGAATTGTAGTGACATAAAGTCCACTAGATTGACACATAAGCTTCTCTAAGATGCGCTTTCGTCCGCAATCATTAGAGGTAATGCAAAGGAACTCTTTTCCGTTGTCATTATGCATTTCCACATGCAATCTGTTGGCTTTTATATTTTTAAAGCTCAATAAGGTTCGATTTGCCTTAGGAGCGTAGAGAGCTTCAGTGACTTTCATCAAGGTGCCATTTGGCAATAAGAATTGGGCCATTCCATGTCCTTGAACTAAACCTGATGGCCCAGCCATTGTAGTCACAGAAGAATATGTAGGCAACATCTCTAAGAATAATTGTCTATGTCGTAGAATAGTGTGCGTAGTCGCACTATCCGCAAGACATTGTAGTTCATCCATTCCTAAAAGAAAAGCTCATAATTAAAAAGGAGTCATAAAGAAAAGCTCTCAACTTTTATTAATAAGCCAAATGGAATTACATCATCGTTTCTTTAACCAAAAAGAATTTAATCCAACAAACTAGCTAATGCAAAACAATGGTAGTCGTATAACTCCTTCTGGTAATTTCAATGCAAATGTGACCAGGTGAGTAGAGAGATGTCGGTGGAGCAAAGCTTACTTAAGTACCACTTATCTCAAAACTTTCCTAGACATCACACTTAAATTGAGTACGCCTCTTTGAAGAAAGACTAATACCATTGGCATCTACTATAATAATATGGCAATTGCCTACATCTCTTGGAAAATAAAAAGACTAAATACTGTTTAGTTCTTGAGCTTTTAACCATAAAACACTTCAGTCCCTGACCTTTTAATTTCACACGTTTAGTCCCTGTACTTCAAAATTTCATACCACTAGGTCCTTGCTGTCTAAAAGTCGAGCAAAATGTCTATTATGCCCTCAAATTTTTTTTAATTAATTAATTATTTTATTTTATTTGGAAAATGAATTTTTTTTTCCCTTTCTTTCTTTCAGTTTATTTTTTTATTTTTTTTCCCTTTCTTTCTTTCTGTTTGAAAAAAAAAGAATAAATAAAATAAAGAATAAAGAATAAATAAAATAAAGAAAAAAGAATAAATAAAATAAAGAAAAAAGAATAAATAAAAAAAGAGAAAGGAATAAATTTATTTAAAAAAAAAGAACTGAGGGCATAATAGACATTTCGCCGTGACTTTTAGATGGCAAGGACCTATTGGTCTGAAATTTTGAAGTACAGGGACTAAACGTGTGAAATTAGAAGGTCAGGGACTGAAGTGTTTTATAGTCAAAAGCTCATGGACTAAACAGTATTTAGCCCAAAATAAAAAGACTTAATCAAAATCGCCAGTTTATGGGTCTTGATCCTTGTAGTCTTCCACCCTTAGATCGAGATCGCCATCTTGATCTTCTTGTTCCATGTAATTTGCCTCCTTTGCTTCACGATACATCTTGTATGCATTTGCAACATTCTATGATGCTTTACACACCCTTGCCCAGTGTCCTGGTATTCCACACCTGAGACAAGCATCCTTATGGTTAGGTTCTTGATTACACGCATTTTTATATGCGTAATTGCACTCTAAATACTAGAATTGAGCTAATCTTTAAGTCAATTATTATGTAAGTAATCTATTTTTATTTGTTTTGTAGTAAATAAGCGAAGTTGTGGATTTCGGAAGAAGTCGTACAAAAATGGAACTAATTGGTGTTTCCGACAAAATGATGAATTGTCGACACGGTCAACTATGATCAGTGCAAGCTAGAGAGCAAAATCCGACTACCCTTGACAATATATGTGGAAATATTCGAGTTGTGGGAAGTGGGAAGGAAAGAAAAATAGAAAAGAAGAAGAGAAAGAAGTGTAGCATCATTCATTCATTAAGTGAGTAATTAACTTAATTAATCAATGGAACAAAGCACTAGTAGCATAATTGCTTCATTATGAATCCAAAACCCACGTGCACTTTCCTTCTTCTTTCTTCAACCATTCCAGCTTTTTCTCTTCTTAGCCACACAACCACCACCACGTGCCAGGCCACACTTTTCCTCCTTCTCATGAAATGATCCCAGCCGCCCAAAATAAATCATTCTCTCCTATCTCTTTCTTGAACGGCCACCATTCCCTATTTTTTCTCACCCTATAGCAGCACCACTATATATATATATATATGTGTGATATATCCCTTCACCCTTCGACCAGGGACATCAAGGAGATAGCAGCACCAGAACCCACCAAAACAGTCTCTCATCCTCTTCCCCCATCCTTCTCCACCATTTTTCATTTTTCCTCTTTTCTTTCTATTTTTTTTTGAGAATTTGAAGGACTACTCACACAAAACTTCAAAGATCCATCAAGGGGCTCAACCTCTACAAGATTTAATATTTGGGTATTTTGTGGGAGTTGTAATTCAAGGCTAGTCATGCTAGCTTTTTAGCTATTTGTGACTATCCTTGTTTTCTCCCACACTTCTCTACTCTTTGCTATTTGAATTTTGTAATCTTGATGTCTATGCTTATGGGTTGTGAGTAATTTCCTTATTGGGGGTTAGGGTTGTGTCCCTAACCCAAATCTTGTGTAAAAGATGCTTATTTTATTGTAATGATGCAATTTTCATATTATGGATGTTTATATATATTTGTTGGGTTAAAATGCATGTCTAGGAGCCTAGTCAACTCTAGGGTGTGTATTTTGAGCATGTCTAGGACGGAGTTAGAGGCTTGACCCCCTCTAATTCTTAAGCTAGAAACCTTCAATTTCATATTCGAGGGGTTATAAGCATGGTGATTTACACCCGTTGCGTGATTGCTCGGGCGGGTCGCCTAGTAGTCTAATTCCTCGACCTCTACACCTTTTGATGTGAATTAGTGACCCTTGAACCGGCACTAATTCATGCCAAGTGAGTTCCCACGGCCCTTGAACCTGAGTAGGAATACCGTGAAAGGGAATTTCGATCCTTGAGCCTTGAACCTCCTTGGATACGACTACCGCCAAAGTAGGAATTTGCATCTACATTAGATTAGCTTCTAACACATAAAATTTGGGTGAAGGAGCCTCCCTAACACCCAGCATTCTCATTTTTATTATTTACATCTCATTTTTATTAATTGCTTTACATTTCATTACATTTTGTTAATCTAAAATCAACTCTCAAAATATTGAACTCCAACTCATTGTAAATATTCATCACTAGGCTCTTAGTTTTGATTAGGCTTTGGTGAAAATCAAAGTCGAGCATTGCTAAGGCTTGGTGCCTTAGATTAACATTTTTATTTATTTTCTTTGTTTGCCAAGTGTCTTTATTTCCGATTACCCAAGAATTGTGGGTTAGCCACTAATTCCCGTGGTACGATAAACTTTGGGCATAATATTTTCCTATCTTGACAATGATACGTACGCTTGCGTAAATGTGTATCAAGTCAATTCCCTTGCTCGAGGCGCTCTAGGAGTGCTTTGAGGACGGTTATTGCCTTTGGTGGCGTTACTACCATAACTGGAGGCTTGGCCTCTCTCTCTCTTCACACGTTTCCCTCCACGGTTTCGTGTACGCCTATCTTGGCAGTTTCCTTCCTCTTTGGGGCGAGAATATGGACCAGAACATCCAGAGTTATCCCTATTCTTAGGGTTTCGCTCCTTGTGTCCTCTCTTGGAGGCGCGACTATAATTAGACTCCGGAATTGACTTGGTTCTCACGGGTCTAGAGTTATAGTTCTTCACAAGTATATTGTCCTTCTTTTCAACTACGTTCATGACGCCAATTAGCTCATGAAATCTTGTGATACGTTTAGCATTGACATCAATCCGATAGTTTTTGGCTATCATCAATGCAGAGACAAGGAAGGTGGAGAGAGTCTTCTCGATCAACATCGTATCAGTGATTTTCTGTCCACAGAATTCCATCATAGACTTGATACGAAGTGCTTCTGAATTGTAGTCAAGTACAGACTTGAAATCACATAAGCGGAGGCTATGCCATCTCACTTCTAAGTCTGGAAGCAGGAATCACGGACGTTGCCAAAACGCTGCTCGAGTTCTACCCATAGTTTTCTTGGGTCTTCCTCATTGAGGTACTCATTCTGGAGCACGTCATTCATGTGCCTTGTCATGAAAATGATGGCTTTAGCTTCATTTGCCTCTCTCTTAGCTCTATTTGCTTCAAAAGCAACAGATTGTTGAGGAGTAAGCACGTCCTGACTTGGCTCTTGAATCGTACTCAAGATCCCATCAGACTTAAGATGCTGGCGCACATCACGGACCCACTTGTGGTATCCTGCGCATGTTGTCTCTAGTGGAGAGAAGCTCAACTTGTTCAGGTTACTCATCTTGAAAAACAACAAGAAAATAGGGTTAGTTTCGGAGCGAAAAAGGCTACCACGAAATACCATAAAATTTCTAAGCGTAGTCGCTTCCAAGAAATTAGAGATTTTCTGAGCCTAGTCGCTTCCAAGAAAATCCGATTCCAAGAGGGGTTTCAGATTTAGATCGAAACAATGATGTATGTGGTCGATCGTTTTTCTTCTCAATAAACTTTAAGTTTGGAGGACTCTACAAGCTCCAAGCTTGGAGTGAGCACGAACCCCCACAGTTCGGCTATTGGTCTCCCCTATAAAGTAGAAAGGGGGGTAGAAGAAGGGATGTTGGAAGTCCTCGAGAAAAAGAAGAGGAAAGTAATAAAAACTTAAAAAACGGGAACTTTTAGAAAAGTTTGCCGAAAATCTTGACATAAAAAAGTCACCAGAAAGTGACCGAAAAAGTCGCTGGAAAAAGGTTGACCATTGTTGACCGAGGTGCTGACATGGCGCCTGGTTGCTGATGTGGCACTTTGATGCTGACGTGGCAGGCTGACTGGGCGCTTGCATGTCAGTGGGCTGAGAGGTTGGGCTTCAGGCCTTCAGTGCTTCTGGGCCGAGGACTGTTTCTGGGCTGTGGGCTGCACCTCAGTTTCTGGGCCTAGGGCTGCGTCTGCTGGGTTGACTTTTCTTTTGGGTTGGTGGTCAGTCGGCGGTTCAGAGCAATGGATCTTCAAGTGACCGGTTCAGGTATCTCGAGGCCGGTTCTGGTGATGATTTTTCTGTACCGGTAACCTGGGATTAGGTTAAAGCTTCTGGTGGAGTATGGCAGCACTTGGCGGGGAGAAAAGCTTCGAACCAGGCAGAAAGTTTTCTGGGATTTCAGGGGCCGGTTCAGGTATTTGCCGGTCGGTTCAGGCTTTCTGGAACTTGGATCTTCAAGGTAGGCGGTGGTGGTATCTGGAATTTGAAGGCTATGAATTTAGGGATTCAGGGTTACGGCGTCATGCTGATAACGTGTTTTATGGAATCAGAAAGTGAGATGAATTTTCTGTGTATTCTCATTGATAATAGGGGCCTCTTTATATAGAGGATTACAATGCATAGAATCTCAATCATACAAGGAAAGTAATCGTACATTGAATAGGAATCTAGATCTTTCTAATTTAACCCTATTACCACTAGATCAAGTAACCTAGAGTTTGGGCCAAATGAAAATTAGGGTTTACTTGAACAATTATTATTTTTTATATGAAAGATGGAAATGCTAAATAAGGTCATTTAAGGCCAGACTTTTTTATAAATACCCTTTGTGTCCCTAGGCTAATGTAAGCAAGATTTAAAATTTACTTCCTTCAATCCGGAAAATTTCCTCTAAACTTTGAAATAAAAATAACTAGCCTTCAACATGCCACAACTTCACCTTACTGCTTCCTGTCTAACAGTTACTAAAAGAGCGGAATCATTGTTGTGTTTTAGAAGCAAGAAAAGTTTTCTTTAATGCAGCAAATTCTAAAGCTTTAAGTTAAGAGCTAATAACATAAAATTAAACACTAAATTATAATTAATAGAAAATTAAAAGCTTGCCAAAGTGGATGAGCAATCTGAATTTATTATCCAAACATAATTATATGCTAAGAACTTAGAACCTCATTCTTAGATAAACAGTTTTTAACTGTTTAGCTATCCATAATTATAAGTACAAGTAATTACTTAAAATAAAAGTACACCACTCCACATGATCTTTATAGCAAAGAAGGCACACTATAAGCACACTTCTACAAGCAATCTACCATAGTTAGTAAAAAACGAGACTTGTATAGTAAACGAAAAATACGTACGTGTATTATTCGGACATTTTATCAAATAGTTCGTTGAAAAGTTGGCAAAATATTTTTAATTAATTAAACAATTAAAATTTTTAATTAAAAATATTAATTTATATTCATTTTTGTTCACTAATATGTGTAAAATACGAAAAAAAAAAAACGTAAAAATTGTGTATAATACTTGTCTAATACTTTTGGCTTCAAAAGTACAGAAAAATTAACGAGCAATATTTTTAATTAATTAAATAATTAAAAATACTAATTTATATTCATTTTTGTTCACTAATATGTGTAAAATACAGGAAAAAAAAGTAAAAATTGTGTATAATACGTGTCTAATACTTTTGGCTTCAAAAGTACAGAAAAATTAACAAGTTTGGCTTCAAAAATACAAAGTACTGAAGTATTTTTGAAAAAAAAGTAAGTACGTGATTTATTTGCGTGTGATACGAAAAATTACTGACTAGGCACTCTACTATTCTAACTATACTACAAGCACTATTAGTTTGTGGCTATCTTTCTTCTTGAGAGCGAGTGAGAGAGCTTCTATCTCAAGTTTCTGATACCTCTTCTTAGACAAGGTGAGGGCTCCTTATATAGAGAGCCGACCTTAACAATAAAATAAAAAACACTTAAAGAAACTGGAAGACCGGAGGAATCTTCCTTCTTGAAAAGCAAATAACTTTACTTTTGAAAAAGTAAACCTCTTCTTCTTATTGCGTCGGTCACCGCTCATGTCTTCATCATGCTTTTGAAAAAGTAAACAATTTTGTTCTTTTGCATCGGCAATTGCTTATTTCTCTATCATGTTGATGATGTTGTGAAGTTCTTCGTCAGCAAAGGTAGCAGATGTGCTGGAAACACTACCAGGAATCTCATGAGCATAGTCCTCATATTTAAGATTTGAATCAGAAGAGACTTGATATTTTTCCTCTCGCTCAACGTCCTCTAACTAGGTGGTGGTGGCTAAACTACAATCAATCTCTTTTATCAAAATTGCTGTGAAAAAGTCACAGCTTTCTGGTGAGAATGATCGTAACACATGACCATTATTTTTTCTCTACGGTTAGAGATGTAGTCTCTAAAGACGAATTTCTTAATACTTTCTATATATAGCCACAGCTTTTTTATTACACGCATTTCTATCAATGTGACGTAATTCTATCTAAAACACTAGAAATAAGTTAATCCTCAAGTCAATTATAATGTAATTAATCTATTTTTATTTATTTTATAGGAAATAAGCGGTGTTACTGAAATCATGAGATAATGTGCGAAATTGTGCAAATTGGAGTATTCCAACAAAACGACGAAATTGTCGACACAATCAACTGTAGTCAATGCAAGCTGAGACTGAAACTCGAGTTACTCGACTAGATATGGAAATACTTGGGATTGTGGAACGTGAGGAGGAAAGAAAAATAGAAAGGAAGAAGAAAGAAAATTGCTGATTTATTAATCAATGATTTGATTAATTAATTAATCAAATGTTTTTACCAGAGCCATCACGTGCAGCAATTACAAATTGCTTATTAATTACCGTAAGCCAATCCATATATGACATATGGCAGTTGGTTTCTTAATTAAGCCACTTGCAGACCACGTGCCCATCCCATCCTTTCCTCTTACTCACGAAAAGTCGAAAACAACGTTCCATTCTTTCTTCACCGATTTCGGGGCCCCACAAAATAAAAATTTATCACTCTCCTCTCTTTTGAAATTGACTGACCCATAGGGTTCCTATCCTCTCTCTTCTCCAACAGCGCCGCCCACCACCTCCCCTCCATTTTTCCATCTTCTCTCCCATTCTCCACCATTTTTCTCAATGAACAATTAAGGGGCTTTTATTTTATATCATTAAGGTTTTATCACCACAAAAAGATTTTAGCTTTGGTAAATAGTGGGGCTTAATTTCAAGTTGGGTTAATATTAGCCTATAGTAAATTGTGAGCCTAACTTGTGTTTCATCTCTCCTTTTTCATTTCTCTTAATTTCTTATATATTTGATGATGTATTTGTTTATGGGTTGTGAGTAGTTCAATTTGAGAGTTAGAGTTGTGAAGTCCTAACTCATCTTGTATAAATATTTATGATTTACTTTTAGTAAATGCAATTTCCGTTGTGTGTGCTTTAAATCCGAATTTATTGGTTCTTAGAAGCATATTTCTAGGCTTTGTCAACCTTTGAAATTATGTTGTGGGCAATTGTGATAAATAGATTGATAAACTGACAACTGATTAGTCTTGTTGCATCTAGGATTTAAGTGTGGTAACCATTAGCTACATTAATTGTAGCTAAGCTTGCCTGGGTCTCTATTATCTTGCTCTCTAGGCCTCTAATTTTAGACATTGCAGACTTGACTGGCGTAATGCCTTAGTTAGAGAGTTGATTGTGGCCCTAACGGGTATAATCAATACACTGAAAGAATAATTGGTTTAGTAGCCTTAACCGGTACTAGATACGGGACTTAACACATATAGGAAATGCATGCATTTGTGAAATTTGGCATCGATATTTGCAAGATAGTGTGAATCACCTAACACTCCCATGTTTCCATTAATTTGAAATCCAAATTTAATTTCTTGCTGGATAATTAGTTATTTGCTTTTATTTTAGTTTGCATTTAATTTAGTTACTTCCTAATTCAGAACTCTCAAACAAAATTCTAACTTCCATTGTGCATAACTCATTTGGGCTAGAAGTTAGTGGTTTTAAATAGGCTTGGTGCGAGTTAAGCATTGTCAAGGCTTGGTGCTTTGTGAATATTATTGTACTTTATTTTATTTTTATTTTTCATTGTATGCATTTGAGTTGTCCTAGTGCTAATTATCTTGGTTAGGTCCAACACCTAATCCCGTGGTACAATAAACGAAGGTTCAAATACTTCCCTTACTTGACACGATTCGTACACTTGTGAGAGTTTATGCATCAAGTCACTTTCATCCATGGGATGCTTTGATTTGGTTTTTTGTTGCTTCCCATAACAGCCGGCTTGACTACCAGGCTTTGATAATCCTAACACAGTGATATGGGGAAATGTAATTGATCTGCTCATTTATCATTGTCTAATCTGGTGAAGTAGAGATGAATTTTAATTGCAGTATACATCCGTCAAGCCTAATATGTTTAACGGTTTCAGATATAATATCTAGGAGCCCTTTTAGATCTTCATTGGATTTTGTCAACAGGTTATGAACAAAACCATTTTCTACAAGCCATAGTTTGTGCTTCTGGGGATGTTATGCTTGAACATCAACTAAATATCTCTCATAATAAGGATCAGGGACCACAAATAGACTTGAAGGTAGTTTATATCCGAAGCACCCTACGAAATTATGGAAATAAAACCACTTAGATAAAAGAAGCAGAAACTTTAGCACTTTTTGGATATTCAAGATATGATATCTTGGAATTCTCAGCTAGAGCAGTTTCATACAATTCTTTTGTCAAAGTTTCTAAGTAGTGAAGAATATAATTTCCATTACCTTCATAGAAAGCACATAGAATATTATTTAAAATAACCTTCTGTTTGAAGGCCAAAACTTTACTAGTTATGAATACAGGTTTCTGGAAAACCTTTTAACAGCTTACTATGAACTGGGTTAATTTTTCCAAAAAGGGTTTCTCCTGCTTTTTAGCAAAGTAGCAGCCATCAACAAACTTGATATGCCTTTACCGTCAGCCGTTTGAGATAGGCTAGCCGATCCTTTACCCTGAGATCGATCAATTACTGCTGCTCCTTTCGAACACAATAAAAACTCATTTAAGAGTTTTTCTTCATCATTTGACTTAATAGACTGTGCTTCATCTTGCCAAACTGAATTGTTTCTTTCAGGATCTTGTTTGGGCAATCTGATTTTTTCCATAGCCTGACTCATGTCTGGTTTGTTGTATGATACTATATACTGGTAGCCTAGTCCATCATGCAAAGGTCCAACTATTTTGTCACCGCTCTTGCATCTTTCCCAAAGACCTTTTTCTTTAGGTTCTGGTCTTTTGCTTCACGGATTACATCTTTCATCTCTGTTGAACATGACCATTTCTCCTGTAAGGGCGTCTAGCAAATAATTCTTGTCACCTGCAACCATTTCAAGGTCATACTGATACTGAGTTAAAAACATCTGCCATCTAAGGACTCATCCTCTATTAGAGGCATCAGATAACTTATAATTTTGGAAATTTTTAACTCTTTTATTTCAGTTCTGTGTATTTCTATCCTTAATGAATAGATACACAACTTCATTAAGTTAGTAGATTTGATGTACAATTTGTATCCATGTTAACGTAGGTTTAATATTAAGCTCAATTATCATATACATTAAGGCCCCGTTTGAAAACATAATTTTGATTTGGATTTGAATTTCAAATCTTATGTATTTAAAATCTGCAGAATTAAAATATATGTATTCTAAATTTTGCTGTTTGGATTAAAAAAGATAGACAGAGATTTAAAATTGAAGATTTAGATTTTGTAAGATTAGAATAGCATCCATCTCAACCAAATCAACCATCATAGGTTTTAGAGCAATCTGAAACTTGACTTGGAGGGGATGAAGTCAGTGGTGGAGAGCTCAGCCACCATTGCCGGCCTCAATGAGTCGTTGGCGACGCAGAAAAAGATATAGAGGCTGAGTCGAAACGCAGAGAAAGAGAGAGAGTAGATCGGGATGGAGTCGGCGGCGATAGAGAGAGAGAGAGAGAGAGAAACCTTGGAGAGAGAAAGAGGAGAAAAGAAGAAAGAGAGAGAACGATCTGTTCTTTCAAGGAATCCAAGACCTGATGATTTGAAATAACTAGGGTCCCCTAGTTATTTCAAATCATCAAAATTTGCTATCTGAAATCTCTGGGGTGATTTTGAAGAAATCCAAATACTCACTTAAGAAGACAGCCAAACAAGCAGATTTGGATTTGGGAGTTTCAAATCCAAATCCACACTCCCAAATCCCTATATCCAAACGGGCCCTAAGATAATTTGTGAGAAGTCCACATTTGATTCTAACATGGTATTCTATATAAAATCATACCAGTGAATTGTGAATATTTTTTCTCATAACTAGCTATTTATCATTATGGCTAAATGTGATGTTTGCGACAAAGAGTCTGATATTGATTGATAAAGAATTTTGGGATCAAAGAGTGTGTGAGAAACATGAATCCGATGGGACTCCGAGATGTTATACTTGTTTCAAATTTCTTAAAGAAACAAAATATTTGGACCTTACTGATGGTCGAAAACCTTGCTCAGGTTGTTCTTCCATTGCTATCATTGACCCAAAGGAATGCAAGCTCCTCATTCAATACGTACACGAATTCTACAGAAGTTTAAACCTCAAAATGGATGAAGACATTCGTGTTTTATTGTTGGACAAGAATGCTATGCTCAAATTCGAACGTCCTGTTGACCTGAGGGGTACAGTATGGTATAGTTTTTGGCGATTTGCGTGTTTTAGTGAGGATTAAAAAATGTTCAAAAAGTGAAGGAAGTATTGAAGTGGAGAGAAAACTGGGGATGTACATAGGCGTGTATGTGATATGAAAATAGGTATACAAGAACGTATTCGCAGGCTCTCTAAAAAAACAAAGGATGTATTCGTATGAAGTGGTCTGCATTGTGGGAATGGGGACACTTATGAGTCTTATGTGTGCCTTAATTTTTCAATAGGCACGCATGAACACATCTGTGCCTTTTTATCAGTTTTGGGGACACATAGCTCATTTGTGCCCAACATATGTGTCCCTTTAGCCCTGTTTTCTAGTAGTGTGTTAAGACGCCCTCAGAAGTTAACTACACGGCGAAGAAATTCAGGCAATATAGAAGCATTTATAGTTTTGTTTGGGATGGCGAATGTAGACATGGGTGCAACAGTGGCACATTAGAATGAGATGATGCATGCGTGGTTGTACATTGCAGGTGTTACGGGATTAGAAGAAAAGGTTGAAGAAGGTTTTTGTGAGTTAATGTCATACATTTGGATGGAGTGGTTTTGTTCTAGTGGTGTTCACTCCTTTTTTTTTCTCTTTTTTTTTTTCGGTCTTACAGTGGTGTTCACTCCTTGTACAAGACCAATGAGCAAGTTCAGCATACAACAAAATTGAAAGACTTTATATCGAGTTCTCTGGAATACAGACAAGAGGAAATTTATGGCCAAGGGTTTAGAGTTGCTATAAAGGCTGTTAGCAAATTTGGCCTTAAAAACGTACTGGACCATATCGTGAAAAAGAGACGTCTCCCTTGTGAACTACTTGACATGTTCTTGACGGATGAAGCAATAATAAGAATTCAGTGAAAAATGAAACATCATGCAACAGCATCACACCGGTTAGGGTTTTGGCATTATCCTACCTTTCCTTTATACTCTGTTTTCCAAGTTTCAATTCCAACTGTCCTTATTGGAACAAAGGAAAAATTTTAAAAGTAGTAACAGAGCTGGTACCATGAGAGGCCCAAGAAAGAGCTACATCTATAAAGGTAGAAGTAGTGTATGATCTAAGTTAGCAAATTAAAGAATTTGCGGTCTTAATCCACAAGAAAGCCCTTAACCGTATGCAAACTTTATAATAACCTTCTAGACATATGGGTTCTGACACCACATAAACCCAAGAAGAAGACAAAAAAGGATCACTTACAGTCATTTATAGTTCACTAGAGAGGTTTACTACACAAGACTTCGAGGCAACACATCAAATGATTGATAACTGAAACCTCAAATAGTTGCCTCAGCATAGATAACCAGATACACAAAATGTAAGTTGCCTCAGTTTAATATACAACCGAACATTTGCAAGTCTGCACCAGCAATCCCTGCACATTATGACAGAGAGAGAAGGGGGCAGGAATTCCTTAAAAGGGATCTCTCATCCTTTGAACTGCCACTCCCTCCGGCACATGGGGCAATGTGCTTGAGAAGTCTGTGAATTTACCCATTTTAGGATGCAATGAAGATGAAATGCATGGTTGCATGCACCCCAAACTGCAAGATAAATAATAGTTAATGACAGATCAACATAAAGTTTCACCAATAATGAACAAAAGAGAGAAGATTTAGTAGAACACACGCATATCAGACTACAAGGCAAAATGGGCAAGTCAGAATCTATTAGCCATGACTGATGACCCTTGCATTCCAAAATAGAAAATAGAAAAATCAAAAGATAGTAACTGCATATTAAAACCGAACTCAAAATGAAGAAAAGACTTGGTTTTTAACTTTTTTGAAAAATGTGAACTTTTATTAAAACCAATTGATTACAACTTTACAAGTACTAACAAAAAGATCTGCTAATTCAAAGAAGGAGAAAAAAAAAAAAAACAGACCACGTGTCTCCTCAAATTTTTCTAAAATCAGAAGATTACTATGAAGTCCCCTCCCCTACCCCTAACATATATTACCTTATCTCTTCTCTCCACGCTCTCACAAAAGGTCATTAAAAGATAAAAGTTACACTCGTCATGTGAATCCTCATCCTTGCATCATTAGGCTACGAGAAGTCATTAGGTAGAAAAGCTTTGCCAATTAAATGGATGACCTAGTATCTTATGTGTTATTGCGTCTTGCACTATCAGACGTCTAATTTCTCATGCAATGACTGTCAGTTTTGAAGCATAGAATGCTCTGAAGCCTTCAGTAACAAAAGCATACTACCTACATGCAGACACTAGCTTTAAAAATTATATACAAACCAGAACGATCAACCTTAGTTTGAAGTAAAGGTCAAATGTTAACCAGAAATACAAAAATCAGTAAATGATGATTACCAGATTGGATGTCTAGGTAGAGCATGCTTTGGAAGCCTTCAGCAACAAAAGGACACTATCTACATATAGATACTAGCTTATATAACCACAATGAAACCTTAAGTTGAAAGTAATGTTGACCAGAAAAACAGACATCAACAAATGAAGATAATCATATTGAGTATCTAGACTACCATATAGACTTTTAAGCTATCTAATGGTCCTCTAATCTAATAGGTGTCACCACAGAAACTGCAGAGGTTTCATATTAACTGTTAACCTATCTATTCTCCTTTCTCATATAAAAATGGAATAGTATTGGATCTTACAGTGAAATGTTAAGTTTCTATACAATTGTAGAATCCATTAATGAGTCTTCAGGTTCAGTACCGAATAATATTAAAGAAAACAAGGTAAAATCTTACACAATAAACATTGGTTGGCCATTTTGGTCATGATTTCATAAGGCGTTGGCAACCCTGAACCCTACAATCTTTAGGAGGCAGCAAACTCTAGCAAATAGCTATTTGACCTCCGTGAGGGCTCAAACCCCAGACCACCAGATCCACATGGTAGCAAAACCATGGGCCAAGCAGTTCCTACTAAGCCCTCATTGATAGGTAATTTCATATTTAGGTAGTTTATAGGACAAAATCAGAGAAGATCCAAATGATGATGCTTGTAAATTAATAATACACTGCATAAACCATATACTATTCAGCAATTGCAGACACACACCATTGCAATCAACTTATGCCATTAAATGAATGAGTAACAAGGCCCGTAGAAATCATACTAGTCAAGTTTGAAACAGGTAGACAAAATCTAGTCACTTCTCACAGCCCAGTTTTTAGTCCACTCATCCCATGAATCAACATAAATGACAAAAGATTACACAAAGGCTTCAAACCCATCAAGTCTCTTGGTGGGGAATCATCCAAACCATCAGATGACATCCTACAAATCCCACATGTTTCATCCTGTGCATCCAAGTCCATGATGCCACCTAGAGTGGATTGCCTCTCAAGCCATATCAAAACCTATACAAGGTGAGATGGGTTAAAAATATAATTGTCTCCAATGAACCTTTTTTTGGTGACATATTCAATTGCGGGATTGGTTGACACTGAAATTTGATGTGCTGCCCATGAAAGTCTGTCATATCCTTTTTGGTGGATTTATTCTATTGCAGTATAACAATTCATATTCCTTGACAGATGGGAGTATAAGTTTAAGCACCTGCGTACTAAAGTTTAGCCATCTACAAAGCTCAAGTAGACAGCATGCACTTTCTCTCTTAAACAAAGTGAATATGATAACTCTGTAAATGGTCTAGCTCCATACTAGACAGAGTCGAGTTTCTTTCGGAGGGGAGAAGTGATGCATTAGCCACATCTTGGTTAGAAAAGAGGTACCCTCTTTGGAAGCCAAAGATTAAACTCATTGGTCCAGCTCCAAAACTTACGCGTTTTGGGTCCAAAGCCTCTCTCTTTTGGTAGTCTAAGAATCCAAGTTATTAAAAGACAGTAAACAACTAAATCAAGCATCATTCTAGGAGTCAAAGTTGAGTTTTATTAAGAGTATTTATTTGAGTCTAGTCCTATAAAGAGTCTATTTAAGTTGTAGGGTAAGAACAGTGTCCTACGGCACATGAGGCAATGTGCCTCAGGAGTCTGTAAATTTACCAAACCCGATGCAATGAAGACCTAATGCATGCAAATATTAAGTTGTAACAGTAATGAACATGATAAACTAAAAAATATGGGAAAACAGATCAGAAAGAAAAATGTCACAATCTAGTAGCAATTTTGACCGCTACATAGTACTAAAAGTTATGCGAGCACAAAGTGGGAAAATCTAAAAGTAGGTACTGTGTATTGCAACTGAACTGAAAATGAAGTCTTTTCAAATTTTTGAATACTCAGACGAATTACAACCTTTCAGTAGGAGAGCTTGGCAATTTGACCCAAGGAAGTCAGGTGATGAACACTACCTCCCAGAATGTTTAGTAGCTCTCAGTTATAATTACAAAATAGGATAAACAAAAGGAAAGTAGTCCACATTACTACTGAACTGAACATGAGGAAAGGCTTTGCTTTTCAGATTGTTCAAATACTCAAACCATTTGAGATCATTCAGTAAGAAAGCCATCAGCTTGACTTAAGGAAGTCAGGTGATGAAGGTGTACAATCAGGCGGGGGTTAACATAGGATCTTATGTTGTTACCATTTCAAGCGGTTTCTGATGTCTAATTTCAATGCAAGGATTTTGAGTTTGAGAATAAAGCATGCTTTTGGAGCCTTCAGCACCAGAAAACTAGCTCATAAAGCATTACTAGCTTAGGAAACCTAGTTGAAAGCCTTCAACCTTGGACTAAAGTTGATGAGAAACACAAATGTTGCAATAAACAAACATAATCAGACATCTAGCGTGTAAAACATAAACCAGTCAAGCAAATAGGTATATATGATGCCACTACTAAAGTATTTTGGTATTTTGGGAGTCTAAGGCTGATGTAACCGACGCTTATAAATAAGGCTGTCTCTCACAAGCCAAATCAGATTGGAATGAACAAAGATTGAGTGTTATTGAAGGCTGGATGCCTTGGTATCTCCTCTCCACCAGTTTCCTCTATTACCCATGTTCTCTGAAACTAGAGCAGCTACAGGCCTTATCTTTCTTCTAAAACTACTCTATTTTTAAATTATTTAACTTTCTAAGCATAACCACCCAAACTCTTCCTTTCTTTGTCCTACATCAGACAAGAGTTTAGAGTCTATCATATAAACATATTAAGCTACCTACTGGCGTTTGTCCTGTACTATTTAAACTAGAAGCTGCTACTGAATCTTAGATCTAGAATCCCTTAATGTCTCACTCTTTAGGTTCAACACAGAATAAAAGTTAAACCACAAAAAAAAAAAGGGAAAAAAAAGAAGGCAAACTGCTTGAGTAATAAGCAATTTAATTGGCCTTTTTTTCATTTTTTATTTTTATCATAAATCTACTGTCCCAGGCCCCAAAATATAGGATATCACAGTTTGTTGGGAAACATATCATGGCAATTGTGATTTTATAACACATCGGCATAAACTATGTCAGGTATCTGAATCATATTTTAGGTATTTAGTAGGAGAAAAGAAAGAAAACCCAAATCTTGACGCTTGAAAATTAATAATCAATTGTATACAATATATCATAACACAAATAGAAACTTTAGCACAGATCTCATATTAATTACGCTTGAAAGAAGGCATGACCATATGTGTGTACAGACAACATTCGAGCCACTTCTGAAATAGCAAAGTTTAAACCTATACAAACTCATCCGATGAATTAACAGAAATGATAAAAATTATAATGTCTGTGACTTACTTAGTGGGCAATCATCCCCAGGGAGCTTACAATCAGGACAACAACCATCAAATGCCATCCTACAAATGCCACATGTTTCGTCCTGAGCATCCCATGTCCATGCAGCAACAGCATGCCACCTACAGGTCAAAAAGAAAACATAAGAATTAAACTCAAAGCAAACGAATATATCACATCTCACAAAAGGGCACATCAATGTTAGGTATACACTAGAGCAATTGATCATATCCAAAATTTATAAATGAAGATAAGAGATGGGAAAGGGATAAAGAGACTGTACTCTGTTTAAATTCCCAGCAGAAGTCACAAAGAGGAGAGCAGGTCAAGAAAAACTCTTTCTAAAAAATGCTTGCAGCATCCACATTTCACAAATCACAACAAAGATACTTCAAGTTTAGGCTAGATAACTAGCAAACATGTCAAACTAGAGCATACGAGGATTTCCATGTTATTATCAAACTACTCAAAACAAAATAAAAGTTAGACAATTATATGCTAGACACACTCATGAATATCCTATAAGAGTACTACTCTCATTGCAAGTTCCAGTCTTGATTGCCATCATACTAGAGCATACAGGACTTTCATATTATTACCAGAATACTGAAACCCAACGAAACACAGACATAAATATCCTAGACACTCATGACTAACATGTTAGGCTAACAATTTTCATTTCAAGCTCAGGTCTTGATTGCCTTCAAGAACATACATACAGGGTGTTCTATTTCGAGTCTCTTAGACAACAACTCAGGAAGTACAACTTTGAAGCCCATCAACTATAGTTATTCTTGAAAAACCCAATTCATACTAATCCAATACCACCAAGCAGAAAGTCATGCTACTATGACTAAATACAAAACAAGATTGTTAAGAAATGGAAAGAAAATAGGAGAACTGAAATAGATGAACAGAACAAAACAGTGAGAAGGATACGCAAGATCTTGACTTTCATCCTCTTCTCCTGCAACTGCAAAGCCCTGAAGCCTAAAACCCTTCAATTCAGAGCAATGAACGTTAATGGGTATCAGTCAATGACCCTAAGCTCTGTTTGGTTCCATGGATTTTCGACATTGGCAATCTTCCATTGCTGAATTCACAGTCAATTGGGTGGCAATGTATGTAAAATTTGCACCAAAATGAGGAATTTCAAATGCAGCTCATCGCCAAAACCAAGCTACTTATCTGTAGACTCTGAAAGGTTGGGTCTTTTCCCAGTATTGTGATTCCCTTCACCTCTGAAAACCCTAATTGTAAACTTAAGATCATACCACCACACTCTGGCAACTGCAATTGTGAGTTTGGAACAGGGGATGTTTGCTGCTCTAGTTGTGAAAGTTTAGCGGGTTACCGGGTTTTGGGTGGGTTCATGTTTCAAACCCGATTTGATATAATGCTAGTAATGTTATAAGTCTACAAGCAACTTTCGTCATTTGATATAATGCAATGAGTATTATTAGGGTTTGGGAATTCAAATTTTTGACATTTAGGGGGGTGTATTGTATATGGAATTAGTGGAAGTTTTAAAGAAATCTATGGAATTTAAAAGTCTGGGTGTATTCAATATAGACTTTTAACAATCCATGAAAGTCTTGAGGTATTCAATTAGGATTTTTAAAGACTTCATGAATTCCACCAAAATCTAGGGGTATTCAATTAGGACTTTTAAAAATGAATAAAAGTACAGAGGTATTCAAAATATCATTCATACTTATGGAATTAGAAAATCATGGATAATCATGGACTTTGTAGTGTTAACTATACATAACAAACTCCAATAATTTTCCAGCCTTCAGACCAAAGATTTCAAAAAGTCTATCAAAGTTTCCTCTTCAAAAAAAAAAAAAAAGGTCTATCAAAGTTATTCTCTCTACGCACGAAGAAGTTTGTCCTTCGATCATCATCTCTCTTTCTTAATTTTTTGTCTTTTCTCTAATTTTTTATGATATCAACTTTTTTTGATACCCAACATGTTCATTGTAGTTGTTGAATGTGATTTTTTTTTTGTTTTTTTTTTTTCAATGTGATACTTCGAACCCTAATAGCAATAAAAATGATTTATGAAACCGTAAAACTCAAATATTGTGGTCTAACCCTAAGACCTTGAACCATACTAAATTTTATCTTATTATATATGTTAATCGGCGAAAACAAAATTGATGAGAATAATTAGCCATAAACATCAAGTGATCTATATTGTATATTTATGTTGTTGGGAGATTAGGAATGAGAACAAACTCGCTAGACAGACTAACAATCATTTATTTGAGTCAATTTCTATTAGAAGATACTGGAGCATTGAAGAGACAACAAGTTATTATTTTGTTTTGTGTTTGGGCTGCATTTGTTTTTTTTTTTTTTAATATTTTGTATTTTTGTACATCCTAGGAAATCTGTAGAAGTCATTCATAATAAAGTATATAGATTTTCATGAATCAATAAAAGTCTGTTGCTAAAATCAATGGTTTTAAGAAATCCATAACAGTCTATCAACTTTTTAAAGAGTCTGTGGACTTTTCAAAAAGTCTGTCATTTAAAAAAAGTCTACACAAATCCAAATACAATACACCCCCCTTAGTATTGATCGTTATGACATATCTCAATAAAATATATAGATATAGAACATGTAACGGAAAACTAACGAAATCATATGAATTAAGAAAGATTTGAATCCTTAAACACTTACCTTATAAGTGATATTCAAAAGACAGGAATATAACTCCCCTCTAATGATTGAATGAGATACAGAAAATCAATGTTTTATTGTATGAACAAATGAAAATCAACAGATAACTTTCCATATAAAACCAATATCAACAGTCAGCTTGAAATGCATGTATGTCTACAACTTGTCAACCCCAGATTGACATACAATGCATGTATGTCTACAACTTTCCATATAAGAATCCCAGCCCCAGATTTTGCATTAACTCGCTTTCATTACCATTCATATGAAATCATCATTTCTCACACACAAATATTAGGACAACAAATCTGGATTCATTACTATTAGACCCCTCCTTTATTTCATGCTCAAACACATTGTAATAGGTTGGCATGTATATGCTCAATTCTCAGACAGAATCAAAATGGATTTGGTCTCTCATTCATGCATCACAATTGGCCGACATTAAATTTCCCATCCGATTGAAAAACATCAGAAAATCCATAGCATTTCAAGCAGCATTAATTAGGTAGCCCCATGTCTGCTTTAAATAGAGCAGAGTCTCTTCAGGGCAAGAGCAAACCAGAAAGGCCATTTCTTCATTCCCTTCTTCCCAGTTTGCAACATTTTCATCTTTTCTTTCTAGCCATGACTAGAAAGAAGGTGAAACTTGCCTACATCACTAATGATAGTGCTCGAAAAGCAACATATAAGAAAAGGAAGAAGGGTCTTATGAAAAAGGTGAGCGAACTCACCACCCTTTGTGACATTGATGCTTGTGCTATTATCTACAGCCCCTATGACTCCCAGCCTGAAATTTGGCCTTCTCCCTTAGGAGTCCAACGTGTGCTTGCGCAGTTCAAGACCATGCCTGAAATGGAGCAAAGCAAGAAGATGGTGAATCAAGAGAGTTTCTTGAGGCAAAGAATCAACAAGGCTCAGGAACAACTCAAGAAGCAAAAGAAAGACAACCGAGAAAAGGAGATGGCTCGTGTGATGTTCCAAAGCCTAACTGGAAAGTCTCTCCAAGGCTTGACACTGTCAGACCTAACTGATCTTGGCTGGGTCATTGACCAGCACTTGAAGGAGTTACATCTCAGGATGAAGAACATTAAGGAGGAGGTTGTGAAGAGCCAGAACCAAGTGCAAGGAGCACAAGGGGTATCATCTGCTGTAGCAGATCATAGAATGGTGGCGATGAAGAGTAATAGAGAGGACAGTGGCAGCAACATGGCAATGAAGAGTGGTGAAGAGGGCAGCAGCATGCAGCATGCAGCCCTTGACAGGCAAGCTTTTGATCACATGCATAACATGGAGGCAATGCAGCTCCAAATGATGCATATGGCAGCTCAGAAGCAGCAAAATCACTGGTTCATGGATATGATGAATGCGCCGCCACAACCACCACTGCCACATCCAGATAATCATGAGCATATGGGGTTTACCGGTGAGGATATGATGCTTCCCTTCGCGGATCATAACCACAGCACTATGTGGCCGAATCCTCCTCCTGCTGGCGGCTTTAATTTTCCTTGAAAATTTTAGTTATGGTGTCTCTAAGTTTTGCAATATATATCTTTCTAAGTGTTCTTCTTCTAGTTTTCGTGCATGTCTTTCTCTAAACCACAGGTTGTGTGTTTTTTTTTCTTCAACTTAATTTATGCACTACATTGTTATTGTTATCTTTATGTACTTCATGATAATGTTTTGAATAATATGTGCTTATTTCTTTTTCTTTGAATAAATGTTTTGCTTACTCTTTGGATATTAGTACACCAACTTTGCAAAACTGCTGAGAATAT